>JAHWFO010087633.1:604186-693518 GCA_023313115.1 Rhysida immarginata | reverse complement strand
GGGTAGACACAGAAGTTACAAAGCGTTGTAATTGACGAATGTCACAATAGCTTCCATAATCTCACCCTTCATAATCATATTCCAAGGGAAATACACTGAATTAGAAAAGAAGCCTGATGTACCCACAAAGGTCATCCAAAGTATAAAAGAAAAAATTGCCTCCTCTTGGTGGAGGAAAATTTGATTGACGATTGTCTAGACTAGAAGCAGACCACTAGTATTAGATAAAACACGACCTATGAAGTCCAGTAATCTGGAAATAAGACATTATCAATGTCTTCAAAGTTAATATCAAGTATATGCCTTGGATCACGATATCTCTTTCTATGCATAGGATGCTTTAAAATGCCCGAGACTAGCTCGTTGCTATGATTTTCTATATTGGGCAGCATGGATTCCATGAGCTCTTGAACGTATTTGCCAATATGAGTCATGTTGAAGTCATTATAAATGGAGGAATTACGAACAATTCTCCGATCTTTTTGCGCAATAGTCCTAAGGGTAACGTTTTGGAACGTTTGCAGTTCTTTCCACCTAGTCTTACATATTGTGGCCCAGACGGGCATACCATACGTCAAGATGGTCCGAACAATGACCTTATAGAGTAGGAGTTTATTATCAATGTTTAGAGCACTATTCCGGCCCAGCAGAGCAATCAAGCTAAACTTGGCTCTCCTGGCCTTATTCAACGCATAAGTTGCGTGGGGAGTCCAGGTAAGCTTAGAGTCAATAACAACACCAAGATATTTATAAGTTTCAACCCAATCCAGTTTTTTGCCATATAGTGTTAGAGAATCTAATGATCTCTTTCTCTTCTTGGAGACAAACATCGCCTTGCATTTGTCTACATTCAATTTTAGCCTCCACTTACTAAACCAGCTTTCACACTCTCTTAGAGCCTTCTGCAGCCGCGAGACCACTACGGCTGGTTGACGAGCACAGGTCAGTATAGCAGCGTCATCTGCGTAAAAAAAGAGCTTACATTTGGAAGGACTTGGAAAGTCTCGCATAAAATAATTGAATAATACTGGCCCCAGGACTGAACCCTGTGGGACACCAGCTTTTACTTCATACATAAGAGATAGACTATCTCCAACTGTGGCCTGAAAGAACCGATTGGAGAGAAACGAGTGTATCAGAGTAATTATGTCTTGAGGAAATCCATCCATAATCATTTTAAAAATAAGACCATCGTGCCAGACTTGGTCGAAGGCTTTGTGTACATCGAGGAAAACGACCCCACAATACATAGAGAGATTAAGGGGCTCATTGATATCCGCTGCGAGCCTCCATGTTTGGAGTTGGCAGGAATGGTTTGAGCGAAAGCCAAATTGTTCATCGCGGATGAGATCGTTGGCATCACAGTACTCAATAAATCTCTTGAGAATTGTTTTTTCCAGGATTTTGGAGATTGATGGTAACAAGCTGATGGGCCTGTAGCTAACAGGATTTACAGGATTTTGTCCTGGCTTAGGAATGCCTAAGACAACTGATTGCTTCCAAGCATCCGGGAAGTAAGTGTTCTTCCAGCAGTCGTTAATCACTTTTGCAATATCTTGAATTGTATTTTGAGGTAAATTTTTCAAAGCACTGTTCTTAATAGAGTCTTTACCTGGAGCTTTTCTCGTTTTTAAATTTTTAATGATGCTTAGGACTTCATTTACATCAATGCTATGTTTTGGGAATTCATTGCCGTGAATATTATAGAAGCCAGTTATGCAGGATTTTACTTTCTCAGACATATCAAGTCCTATTTGCCGACCATCAGTATGTGTGGATTCTACTTACAAATTACTACTAAGTATATACTATGTGTGGTCATAGTTACAAAATGTGTGTTGACTAGTGTTATTGTATTTAATATCCCAACCACTCAAATTGTAAAATTGCATTATTGTCAAAAACATTACCCAGTTGCTTGTAAGCCCGCCAATCAGGTTTGAGTCACATCATCCTGATTGGTGCACTGCCTCTTGTAGCCATTTCAGAGTCCTGCTGACGAGATTATTACTCGAAACATATTGACTTCGCAATAAATGCTACCATATTGCTATTCCTGGAACTTTATTCCACTTAATAGTTACAGCAATATCGACCAACATGCAATCTTTTGCTTATAACAGCCATAAACTCCGCTTATAAGAGTGCTCCACTTAAAAGGAGACCCGCTAATGCCATTGATTTATTTAAATCAGCAAATATGAAGCTATACTGAAATACTAGACAATGAAAATAATATTGACATTTTATTGAGAAGCAAATTTCCTCTAAATTGTTACAATCAGAAATTGCAATTATCTTTAAAAGTTACTAAGATGTATTATCAGCCTTTCCTACTTCAATTTCATTGTAAATGCTACACCTATACTGTATTATGTAATGATATCATGCAACAATAAAATTACATTTGTAAAAGGCTTAATTGTTAAAATTTATTAAATTAAATAGTATAGTTTCCTAAGCTTATGATGATACTGCACATGTATCTTATTTGGACATTTTTAATGGAAATTTCACTTTAACGACTTTTTACTCAGTCCCCAGAATTCGTTAAATTTGAGTGCTTGTCCACTGGACAATAGTCCTAGAACCTTAAATTACCTCAATAAAGACTACTTTGGAGGCATGTCCAGAAACTTTTAATCAACGAAATTGGTAGTAACCTTACAGTATTACAGAGGGACAACAGAATTTTCAACTAGTTTTGCCATTTATTCCCGGCTTTATCAAGGATAACACGACAAGACAATCGACAATCAAACAGTGTAGTGTGTCAGTATTCGTGTGGAACTTGAAGCATAGCTTCCATAATCTCACCCTTCATAACCATATTCCAAAGGAAATACACTGAACTAGAAAAGGAGCCTGATGTACCCACAAAAGTCATCCAAAGTATGAAAGAAGAAAATTGCCTCCTCTTGGTGGAGGGAAATTTGATTGACGATTGTCTGAACTAGGAGTATATCACATAGTAAGCCACAAAAAAAGAAAAAACTTATGAAACCCAGTAATCTTGGAAGATGACATTGCCAATATCATCAAAATTGACATCAAGGACATGTCCTGGATTACGATGCCTTTTTCTATGTAGAGAATGTTTTAGAATGCCAGACACTAGATCATTATCATGATTTACCACAATAGGCAACACAGTTTTTATGAGCTCTTGAACATATTTCCCGACATGGGTCATATTGAAATCATTATGAATGGAGTAATTGCGAGCAATTCTCCTATCTAACTGTGCAATAGTCCTTAGGGTAATGTTCTGGAAAGTTTGGAGTTCCCCCATCTTGTCTTGCAAATTGTAGCCCAGACGGGCATGCCATATAGCAAGGTGACAGAAATAATTATTTTATATAACAGTAGTTTGTTATCAACACTGAGGGCACTGTTACGACCCAGCACTTTGCTTTTTTGGCCTTGTTCATCGCATAAGTCACATGCATATTCCATGACAGTTTTGAATCAATAATAACGCCAAGGTATCTATAATTATCAACCTATTCCAAGTTTTCGCCATATAACTTTAAGGAGTCAAGATTTCTCTTTTTCTTCTTAGTGATAAACATTGCTTTGCATTTGTCGACATTCAGTTTTAATTGCCACTTGCTAAGCCAGATATCACATTCTTTAAGGGCTTTCTGCAAACGTGATACAACAACACTAGGCTGGCGTGTCCATGTCAGTATAGCAGCATCATCCGCATAAAAATATAACTTACAGTAAGAGATTTCAGGGAAGTCACATACATAGTAATTAAACAGAACTGGCCCCAGCACTGATCCTTGTGGGACACCGCCATTTACCTCACAGGTATTAGATAATTCATCTCCAACTCTGGCCTGAAAAGACCTGTTGGACAGAAACGAGTGAACTAGACTAATTAAATCATGTGGGAAACCATCAGTTATCATTTTATAAACAAGACCTTCATGCCAGACCTGATCAAAGGCTTTATGAACATCTAAGAAGATGACGCCGCAATACATCGAAAAATTAAGGGGAATGTTAACATCGGCTTTAAGTCTCCAAATTTGGAGCTGGCAAGAATATTTCGCCCGAAAACCAAATTGTTCTGCACGGATGAGATTATTGGTTGTGGAGAAATCTAAGAATCTTGTGAGAATTGTTCTCTCCAAGACTTTAGAAATAGAAGACAGCAAGCTGATGGGCCTGTAGCTTATAGGGTTTGCAGGATTTTGACCAGGTTTAGGAATACTTAGGACAACAGATTGTTTCCGGAAAGTAACAATTATCCCAGCAGTCGTTTATAATTTTAGTGATATCACCAGTTACATTTTGCAGTAAGTTTTTTAAGGCATTGTTGTTAATAGTGTCTTTACCTGGTGCCTTCTTTTTCTTAAGTTTCTTAAAGCAATTTTGAATCTCAGCTGCCTGTATGTTAAGTTTGGCCACATGATGGCTTGTATTGTAATACTTTGTTATGCTGCTTTCTACCATTTTGCATATTTCTAGACCTTCTGGACGATCATCCTATGGAGTCATAAATTGTTCTTTAAGCGAATCAGCAATAAGCTGTGCTTTATCTTGGTCATTAGTTATAAAGTGTTTTTAAGGGTGTCTAAAAGCGGTGGTATGTTCATGGCCTTTTTGTTTTGTAAGGCTCGAAGTAGTGTTGTGCCGATACCGATACCAATACCAAAAAGTATCGATACTTGCCGGTATCGAGTACTCAAGTATCGGGCATAGAAATATGGCTCAAGTATCGATAGTATCGATACTTTGCATGTCGATACCCGATACTGAAAAAACCTATCAGTCACCTAATGAAGAAGTTCGATTTTCAGCGTTAATTCAGAATCTGTTGAATATTTTAACGCTTTTATTCCAGTGGCTGCCTACTGATTAGGGAAGTATCTTTCGAAGCGTTTGTTTTTATTTCTCCTAACGAGGTTGAGCTGTCGAGCTCACGCCTCGCTCTATGGGCGCACGGGAAATAAAAAAAAAAAAAAAGCTAATGACTCGGACACGTGATGATAGCCTCCTAGTAATAGTAGTGAGGTCTAATTGTAATGAGTGATGTTAGCCTCTACGTGCTCTAGTATAGGTTCGACGTCCTCTCAGAAATGCATTTTACCATATAAATAAATACTCATTTTTACTCGATACTATCGATACTTTCTCATTGAGTACTCGATATTGGTATCGAGTATTTTATTCAAGTACTCGATACCGGAAGTATCGATGCTTCTTTGGTATCGCACATCACTAGCTCGAAGCATGCACCAGATAGAATTGTCCTGGGTTGACGAATTCTTCACCTTCTCATTCCATCTCTCGTTACGAAGTTTATTTACTTCCTCATGTACTCTTCTCGTAATTTGATTATATTTGGTTTTAAGGCTCTCATGCTCGGTGCCATTTCCTCCTTGCCCTGTTTCTTTGGTCTATTAGATACTTGACTGCTGGAGTAAGATCGAGATGATCAGGCAGTTTCACGTCTACTGAAGAAGCACAAGCATTGATGGCATCAGCAATACGTGTAGTGACCCTTTTAACATTTATGACTATCTCCTCCGCACCCATTTTTGAGAAGATCTCTGAAAAGTTTTGCAATCTTGTTTAAGCCCCATTTGTTCTCTGAAGTCAGTATTGAGATTTTCAAAATTCAGTGCGACCGATTTATGATCTGAAGATAAATCATCAACAGTAAAAATATCGAATGGCTTATAGAAGCCTTTCAGCAACACAATATCAAGGACATCACTTGTAGGTGAGTGGCCACAGTAATAAGTGTCGTCTACAGGACCTATCGCAATGATATCAGTTTTGCTCTGTATATATCCATATAATATGACACCGTTCTGATTATGACATTTGGAGTTTCACTGTGGGTGCTTAGCATTCAAGTTTCCCGCCATTACCATTGGGATATTCCCAGAGAATATCTCGTCGAGCTCATTAAATTGATTTTATGCTTGGGAGAATTGTAAAGAGCCAGGAACTTTACATCGCCACTAGTAGTATCTGTGGTAATAACAGAAGCAACCTCCATTCCTCTATAATCCGAATGAGGTCTTCCCGATGCCGAATACCTTTTTTAACGATAATTGCTGCACCTCCAAATGAGACCTTCACATTGGGAGTAACAATTCTATCTTTGCGATAGACACAGTAGCCCGAGATTCTGAAGTCATGGCCCGGCTTTAGATGTGTCTCACAAACAAATGCCACATCTATATTACATTTAATTAAATAGTTATAAAACTCAATACGCCTCCGGGGAATTCCCTTGACATTCCATATGACGCAACGAAGCTTATCTCTGTTAATAATAGTATAGTGTCGATCAGCCATAATCTCAGTGTTTGCTCGTAAGAATTCCACTCATTTGTGGGTACTTTTTGCTTAATTCATTATACAAATGGCATAAACTACCTAGCTGTTTGCACATGTCTTGTATGTCATTCGTGTTAAATCTTTTATCCGTTTTCGAGACTACTGAGGCATAGAATGAGGTATAGGATGTTTCTGGAGTAACTTTATGTGGGACTCATTTGACTTGCGGATAATTTGCGCATTTTGTATCACTGCATGTGTGCTGCCCATCACATATTATACACTTTGGAGGATCTTGTCCTTTATCATTTGGGCAGTTTCGTGACTGGTGGTTTTTAGCACATTTGTTACAGCGAGGGGCTCCAGTACACCCTAGAGATATATGACCAAATCGTAAGCAGTTAAAGCATTGTAATAGTCTCTTATTTCCACAGAACATTTCGATGGATATAGCTAAGGGTCCAATGCAAGTAACGAGAGTTTCTTAGAGTCTTGTTGTGCTCTGTGTTCACTAACAGAACCAGAATCATGGGCATATCTATGGATCCTTTGGATTTTTTAAGTCTAATCACTTTCTCAGGAAAATAATTGACTTTTTTAGGTCTTCCTTAAAATCGTCAAGGTCATAGGTCACGTCTACATTTCGTATAACTCATTTGAGGATTTTTCCGCTTTAAGTTGATGATGCTGAATCTTTAGCACGTTATCAGCCTTTATTCCAAACACCAGTTTACTATGCATTTTCTCATCATGACACCTTAATTTGATCGTCTCTCCTCTGCCTGTGTGTACAGTAATTGGGTTAATCGCCACCTGCTTTTTAATCTCGCCCAGGATTTGCTTAATCGGCTGATCGTGAGTACGTATTATGGTTGGCGGAATATAGAAGCTGCTCTTGTTATTAGGCTTTTCTTCATTTTTTTGCTGTTCGGACTTGCTTTCTCACAAAACAGCAGCGATTGTATCATTTATATCGCTTTCAACGCATTTTTAGCCTTTTCGGAGTTTGCAGTTATCCATTTATCCGCATCATTGTATAGCCGTTTGCGATTTGTACTAATCGGGTCTTTGCCATTATCATCATTACTCCGTAAGCCGGAGGAGATAGTTTCCATAGGCTGAGGATTCACACTCTCTATTTCAGAAGAGTCTCTTAGATAGTCAGAAGTTTCATGTGTAGGCTGATTACCTTTCATTGACAGAGCAGAGAATTGATCTTTGAGGAAATGCTCCATCTTATTAAAGTTCTTGTTGGCCTCATTATAGGCTGCAGAAATTTCAGCATTCATATTAGCAATTCTATCATGGATTTCAATTATGTTCCTTTTTAGTGACTCGACTTCTCCTTGTAATTTATCATATTTAGTGAACATTTCTTGGGGCAAAACCTCTAGCTTATCCTTAATTATAGCATCAAAAGCTTCGAATCTGTAATCTTTACAAGCATCTTTATATATATCGCCATATGTATATTTACCATCACTTGTTTTTTGGCTTGCAATGCCACTTAATGCTTTGCCTGAATCTGGCATTATAATAAAATTTAAAATAAAATACTAAGGAAAAAATAGTCAGACTACTAGCCCTGAAAAAGGCTTTTCTGGAATACGATCCGTCGAAAAAACAGCCTTAAAGAATATAATATAAAAAACCGCTGACCTTGATAGAATGCGCCTTCAGTTAACGTTCCGTCTCCAATCTATACCATCTAAGAGTTCTCCTAAATGTTCTCTGATATGAATGGTGTTCGAATCTATAACACAACAATCGACAATCGAAGAGTGAAGTGTACATTTGTTAGGATGGGACGAAAGCAGCGCTTTCACAAAGCTCATCCAACCAGAATAAACTCCAAATGAAATACACTGAGGCAGTCAAGAAGCCTAACCAACCCAAGCGGTCTTCCATATTATACAAAAAAGAAAATAAGATTGACGATTGTCAGAAACAAAAAACAAACGAAATAAAAAATACAAGGAGAAAGAAGATTATCACATCTTCCAGTAGTCTGGGAAAGAGACGTTGCTAATATCTTCAAAACTGATGTCAAGAACGTGCCTCGGTTTAAGATACTTCGTATGCCAGTTCATTTTCATTGAGTTCTTCAGTATCCCTTTCACAAGCTTATTGTCGTGAGTCTTCATCTTCTGTATCATAATCAAAAGGAGATCCTGTATAAACTTTCCGATATGGGCCGTTTAAATCCAAAAGGATGGATTGGTTTTTCACCGTCCTTCTGTCCAGCTGGGCAATGGTCCTCAGGGAAACATTCTGGAATGACTGTAGTTCACTGCATCTGGTTTTACAGATAGTCGCCCACGCAGGCATGCCATAGAGGAATATGGTCCGGATAATCGATTTGTACAGAAGTAGCTTGTTGTCAATGCTGAGGGCGCTGTTGCGACCCATGAGAGCTATGATACTGTACTTAGCCCTCTTCGCTTTGTTTAGAGAATAGGACATATGCCGGTTCCATGAGAGTCTTGAGTCAATGATAACTCCCAGATACTTGTAGTTGTCCACCCAGTCCAGTTTCTTATTGAACAGAACAAGAGAATCTCGGGGATGCTTGAGCTTCATATTGAGGTACAAAGCCTTGCACTTTCCGACGTTAAGGTTCAACTTCCAGCAGTTAAACCACTCTTCGAACTGCTTCAAGGCGCTCTGCAGCCGAGTGATAACGTGAGCCGGCTGGTGTGCCCATGTCATAGTGGCAGTGTCATCCGCATAAAAATACAGATTACAATTATCGGGTTTCGGGAAATCATGTACAAAGTAATTAAATAGCACAGGCCCGAGGACAGAACCCTGAGGGACACCGGCCTTTACAACACGGGGTGTGGAAAGATCTTCTCCAACTTTGGCTTGATAGGATCTGCCGTCAAGAAAGGATTTCACCATCAAAATCAAATCGGCAGGGAACCCGTCTCTGATCATTTTGTAGACAAGGCCCTCGTGCCACACTTGGTCAAAAGCTTTACTGACATCGAGAAATACCACCCCACAGTACCTGGATAGGTTCAGGGGGGTTCTTCAACGAGCCTCCATATCTGCATCGGACAAGAGTGGACAGCACAAAAGCCAAACTGCTCTTCCCGAAAAAGGTCATTTGCTAGACAGTGATCTTGGAATCTGACGAGGATCGTTCTCTCCATCACCTTGGACATCGTGGGTAGCAGGCTAATAGGTCGGTAACTCGCCGGAATTGCAGGATTTTGCCCCTGCTTGGGGATACTCAACACAATAGATTTCTTCCAAGCCACAGGGAAATAAGAAAATTTCCAGCAGTCGCTTATGATATTGGTGAGAAAGTCAATAAAGTTCTTTGGGAGATTCATAAGGGCGTTATTACTCACCTTGTCTTTTCCTGGAGCCTTCTTCTTTTTCAGTTTACTTATGATGTTGGCGATCTCTCCAGCCTCGATGTTGTTCTTAGTTAAAAGCTGCGGGACTTCATCAAAGTTAACAAGACCATTTTCCACACGCTGAGACATGACTTGGCTCTCGGGATTGTTGTTAATAGGAGACACAAATTGCATTTCTAGTGAATCTGCAATCACTTGGGCCTTGTCCTGATCAGTTTGGACATAGTCACCTTGTGGAGTACGTAATGGAGGAAGCGTATCATTCTTCCTCTTCTGTAAAGCTCTGACCATACTCCAAATGTAATTGTCGCGAGCCGACAAGCTTTTGAGTTTTTCATTCCATCTAGCGTTGCGAAGCTCTTTTATATCCTCTTGGACTCTTCGCACTAGCCTGTTATACTTGTTTTTGAGCCAAGGTTCACGATAGCGTTGCCATAGTCTACGAGTCCTGTTTCTTTCAGAAATTAGGTGTTGGATTCCAGGAGTGAGTTGGATTCGATGAGGAGGTTTATTCTCTGATGGATACTTACTAGCTTCTATAGGCACTGTTAATACATCTGGTGATGTCTTCAACACGTTGATTGATGTCCTCTGTACAGTAAGCAACGTCGGGATGGCAGCCATATTCCTTAAGAATATCTTTGTAGAGCTTCCAGTCTTGATGATGTATCAGTTCCTCTCGGAAATTTATGTCGACATTGTCAAAGCTCAACGCCACAGGCTTGTGGTCAGAAGAAAGGTCATCAATCGTGAAGATATTGTACGGTTTGAAGAAACCCTTCAAGAGCGAGATGTCCAAAATGTCACTACTAGGGGAGTGGTCGCAGTAGTAGGTGTCCTCCACAGGTCCAGCAGCGATGATATCATCTCTACCTTGCATGTACCTATAGAGAATCATGCCATTGTAATTCTGCGTTCTGGAGTTCTAGCTTGGGTGTTTGGCATTTACGTCACCAGCTAGGACGACTGGAGTGTCACCACTGAGGGGTTCATCAAGCTCACTAATGTCAAGATAATGTTTAGGTGAATTGTAGAGCACCACGAACTTCACTTCACCACAGGAGACGTCATTGATAATGATGGAGGCCGATTCCATACCTGCATAAGACTTGGAGACTAATTCTTGGTGTTGAATTCCCTTCTTTATGATGATCGCAGCGCCCCCAGAAGCACATCTTGCAGCATTTGAAGCCATTCGATACTTACGGTACACACAATAGCCAGGTAGCTTTTACGGTCTTGGCTTGGTTTGAGATGAGTTTCACAAAGGAAAGCAACTTCGATGTCTTGCTTTAACAGAAAATTGTGAAACTCGATACGCTTTCGGGGAATGCCCCTAGCGTTCCATATCACGCACCGAAGTTCACCTTTGTTGATTACAGTATAACGTTGTGAAGCCATACTAAAATTAGTTGGTCGTAAGGAGCCCACTCAACTGTGGGTAACTTTTGCCTAGATTAGAAAACAGATGAAAGATACGTCCTAATTGCTTATACATACCTGGTAGGTCGTTGATGTTGAGTCCTTTATCTTCCAGTGTAGACACAGCAGCAGCATAGGATTTGCGTACTGTCACTTTAGAACTAGGCATCCTTTGAACCTGGGGGTATTTTGGACATTTCGTGTAACTTGAAGTGTGCTGTCCATCACATCTGATGCACTTTGGGGGGTCTTGTCCTTTGATCTTGGGGCAATCTCTTGACTGGTGCCCCTCAGCACATTTATTAAAACGAGGATCTTCCGTGCAGCCCATGGATACGTGTACGAAGCGCAGGCAGTTGTAGCACTGTAGTGGCTTCTTGTTCCCTCGAAAGGCCTCCACTGTTATTGCAAGCGGCCCAATACGTGTTATGTTTTTCAATGACTGGTTGTGTTCGGAGTTCTGGAGCAGAACCAAAACCATCGGCATATCAATGGATCCTTTGGCTTTCCTCAAGCGAATTAATTTTTCCGGGAAGTAGTTGGCTCTTTTTAGGTCTTCTTGGAAGTCATCGAGGTCATACATAATATCCACATTACGCATCACGTATTTCAAGACCCTCTCCGACTTCAGTTGCTGATGCTGAATTTTTAAGATATTATTAGACTTAATTCCAGAGAGTAACCTGTTGTGCGTTTCTTCGTCTTCACATTTAAGTTTGACGGTTTCAGCTCTGCCCGTATGAACGGTGATCTTTTCCGCTGGAAGATGCTTCTCGAGCTCAGTTAAAATCGTCTTAAACGGGACGCCATGAGTCCGCACGATAATCGGCGGTACATATCTCTTCGTGATTCTATGGTCTTCATTAGCCGAGCGACCTTGTCCATTCTTCAGATTCCTCATTCTAGACGCGCTGACGACTTCTTCGTTTACTCTGGAGACGGTCTTTAGGTTATCGATCCTCGTGCCTTTTCTGAATTTTTTATTAGTGACACCAAACCAGGGACTATCGCCCACTTCTTCAGCAGTTCCGTCAGAGTGACTTCTCTTACAGCCACCGTTTGATGAACAGTCACTATTTTCTATTATATCCATAGACTCCATACTATTAGAAGAGGAAATAGTTTTTAAGACATCACTTACCTTGCTGTTATCAACTGGATTATCTTCCGTGGAGTTTCTTGCCTTCGGAGTCCCGGACCATTTCTCAAAGGCTTCCTTAAGTTCGCTTATCTTGTCAATAACATCTCTACGAGAGTCCTTAATTTCCTTATTGATACCTTCGAACTTCTCCTCAAAACTTTTGTGTAGGGATTCGACTTTTTCCTCCAGTGCACTATACTTAGCGTTTATTTCATCCCTGAGGGCTTCTAACATTTCGTCGAACACTAGGTCAAATGCAGCAAACCTAGCATCCAAGCATGCACCCCGGTAGGCCTTTTCTCAGGAGACAGTTTTACCATCCGCCACTAGTAAATGCTCTTTAGCCGACTTCAAATTTGTTAATTTGGACGAAGCCATCATATATAAATGTATAGAACCAGGGGGGGGAGTAACCTCGCAGCTAGGTGTGTGCTAAAGAAGCCGTCCTAAGAAGGACGCACCTAGCTCTAAGAAAAAAAGAACAAGTCAGGTTTGCGAGAAAATTAATTCTACGCCAGGGACCCGCTCGTGGATGATTAGAATAATAATAGATGATATGAGAAAATGTCCTTAGTTAGGTTTGCGAGGAAATTAATCCCAACGCCAGGGACCCAGAAGGATAATGAGCGTCTTGATGTACTGGTTTACGGGAATATTAATTCCAATGCCAAGGACCAGCACATAAGACGTAACAGAAGGTGAATATCGCCCTGAAAAGGGCGCACCGTGAAATGAGAATAATGAAATGATACCTGAAAAGAGAGTAGAGTGATACCTTGAAGAGCTAGTCCGTTTTGATCGTCCTGATTGTCCTCAGCCTAGGTTCCTCCTATGCAATAACACAACAAGAGGCTTGCAGCCTTTATATACAGAATAATCGTACAGAGTAAGCAAAGAGATTGGAGAATGGAGTATACAGAAGTGTAAACCAATAAAAGAAATATAAGAAAGACATCCAATGAATAAAATGATAAAAGATAAAGGCAAAAAAATCACGGACCGAAAAGAAAGCATATCCAGTTGCCACAAGACAAGAGGATTTACAAACAAGAAAGAGAGCAAAAAATTGTATACAAAACAAACTGAAAAATCCGGAAAAAATAAATAAAAACATTATACAAGAGAGTCAAGTATAGCATACACATCAAAATCCATTTGGCAATTGAGGAGGAGGTCCAGGGTGGATCTCTTGGCTTTCAATATCTCGATTGAATCAAGGGTCGCAGTCTTGAACGGGTCATTGCATTTGTGTATGATGGACATCACTTCGTCTTGGGTTTTCAAAGCATGTCCAGAATCGATAAGATGGTTGGCATAGTGGGAATTACAGTCTTGATTCTTGTAGATGTGCTCCTTTATTGTTTTACACTTCTGTCTACTCCATTCTCCAATCTCTTTGCTTACTCTGTACCATGATTCTGTATATAAAGGCCTACAAGCCTCTTGTGTAGGAGAAAAAAACTAGTTGATAAAGCCGAGAATAAATGACGAAACTAGTTGGAAATTCTGTTGTCCCTCTGTTACACTGTAAGGTTACTACCAATTCCGTTGATAGGAACAGTATTATGAACCCTTCTCTCACTGAACTTTTAATCACCTAGTATAATCAAAATAAAAAAAAATAAATGAAAAAGTGTTAACTTACCAAAGGCATCTGACATCACTGTTTCATCTTCATCATCATCTGGTGCATCTAATAGTGGTGTAAAGGCATACCTGATTAAAAAAAAAAAAATCCACCAGATTCATGAAAGAAAGAATAAACCTCCTAAAATATATACAAAATTATTCAAAATGAATGCAAAAAGAAAACATAGTTGTGACCAGTATAATTGGTATATTAATAAAATACAAATATCACTTGGAAAATAAAGTTTCTCTTGTTATGGGAGTCCTTTGTGACATGACAGACATTTAAACGATATGCAAATTCTTCCCACATCTATGTCAGCACTCCTTCACTAATTGCGTTGATCGCTTAGAAAATTCGCCGCTTTAAATCTCCTGTAAGTCTTGCAGTAATGGGGTACGAAGACAATGTCTTTCAGATAGCTCTATGGAGAGAAATCACAGCCTGTTCGGTTGGGAGATATGGGGAGCTACAGCATCAGTGGCACATCATTGGCACCTGTGTTGCCAGATGCAGCATTTTTGATGCTATGGTAGCATATTTGAGGTCTAAAAAAAGGCTACAGCATAAACCGTAGCGTAATTGAAACTGTAGTACTTTTGTAGAGATTTTGTAGTACTTTTGAAAAAATGCAGATACCAGACACATGATACGTCATCATGAGTCACCAATAATAAAATAATTGCATATTATAAAGCACTTAAGCCAATAGGCTCTTTAAGCCAAGCTCATATTGCAGTTATTGATTAGTAATGACTGACAATAGCATATATAAACCCGGAAATCTCTGCATGGAATTCTCTTCTTCAAACCATACAATATCTTCACGATTGATGACCTTTCTTCTGACCACAAGCCTGTGGGATTGAACTTTGACAAAGTCGACATAAATTTCAGAGAAGAAGTCATACATCGTGAAGACTGGAAGCCCTACAAAGATATTCTTAAGGACTATGGCTGCCATCCCGATGTGGCATACTGTACGGAGGACATCGATCAACGCACTGAAGACATCACCAGATGTATTAACAGTGCCGTAGAAGCTAGTAATTATCCATCAGAGAATAAACATCCTCATCGTAAGAAACTCACACCTGGAATCCAACACCTAATTGCTGAAAGAAACAGGACCCATAGACTACGGCAACGCTATCGCGAACCTTGGCTCAAAACCAAGTACAGCAGGCTAGTGCGAAGAGTCCGAGAGGAGATAAAAGCGCTTCGTGACGCTAGATGGAATGACAAACCCAAAAGCTTGTCCGCTCACGACAATTCCATTTGGAGTATGGTCAGAGCTTTACAGAAGAAGAATAGTAAAACGCTTTCTCCACTCTGTACACCACAAGGTGACTATGTGCAAACTGATCAGGACAAGGCCCAAGTGATTGCAGATTCACTAGAAATGCAATTTGTTTCTCCTATTAACAACAATCCCGAGAGCCAAGTCATGTCTCAGTGTGTGGAAAATGGTCTTGTTAACTTTGATGAAGTCCCGCAGCTTTTAACGAAGAACAACATCGAGACCAGAGAGATGGCCACCATCATAAGTAAACTGAAAAAGAAGAAGGCTCCAGGAAGAGACAAGGTGAACAATAATGCCCTTCTGAACCTCCCAAAGAAATTTATTGACTATCTCACCAATATTATTAGCAGCTGCTGGAAATTTCTTACTTCCCTGCATCTTGGAAACAATCTATTGTTTTGAGTATCCCCAACCAGGGACAAAACCCAGCAATTCCCTCGAGCTACCGACCTATTAGTCTGCTCCCCTCAGTGTCTAAAGTTTTGGAGAAAACGATCCTCGTCAGATTCCAAGACCATTGTCTCGCCAATGATCTACTTCAGAAAGATCAGTTTGGCTTTCGTGCCGCCCACTCTTGTCAGATGCAGATATGGAGGCTTGTAGAAGACTTTCCACTATTCCTTGATTAGAAGACTTGGAGTGGTATTCCTCGATGTCAGTAAAGCTTTTGACCAAGTGTGGCATGGGGGCCTTGTCTACAAGATGATTAGAGACGGATTTCCTCTCGATTTGATTTTGATGGTGAAATCCTTCCTCACCGACAGGTCCTACCAAGCTAAAGTTGGTGAAAATCTATCCACGTCCGTGTTGTTAAGGCCGGTGTCCCTCAAGGTTCTGTCCTTGGGCCTGTGCTATTTAATTATTTTGTGCATGATTTCCCGAAACCCAAAAATTGTAATCTATATTTCTATGCTGACGATACTGCCATTATGACATGGGCACACAAGCCGGCTCACGTTATCACTTGTCTACAGCACGCCTTGAAGATGTTCGAAGACTGGTTTAACTGCTGGAAGCTGAACCTTAATGCCGGAAAGTCCAAGGCTATGAACTTCAACAGAAAGTTCAAGCATCCACCAGAGTTTTTTGTTCTATTCAATAAAAAACTGGACTGGGTAGACAACTACAAATATCTTGGCGTTATCATCGACTCAAGACTCTTGTGGAATCGTCACGTGACCTACGCTCTGAACAAAGCGAATAGGGCTAAGTACAGTCTCATAGCTCACCAGGGCCGCAACATAACCCTCAGCATCCACAATAAGTTACTTCTGTACAAGTCGATTATTCGGACCATACTCCTGTGTGGCATGCCTGCGTGGGCGACTATCTGTAGAAGCAGATGGAGCGAGCTACAGTTATTCCAGAATGTAACTCTGAGGACCACTGAACAGCTTGACAGAAGGACTGTGAAAAACCAATCCATCCATTCAGATTTAAACATGGTCCACATCGGAAAGTTTATACAGGACCTCCGTTTGATTGTGGTGAAGAAGATGAAGATTCACGACAATGACCTAGTGACTGGAATACTGAAGAACTTAATGGACATGAAGTGGCATATGAAGTATCGAAAATCGAGGCACATTCTTGACATCAACTTTGAAGACATCAACAATGTTTCTTTCCTGGACTACTAGAAGATGTGATAATCTTCTTTCTCCTTGATCTTTTTTATTTCGTTTGTATTTTGTTTCTGACAATGGTCAATCTTATTTTCTTTTTAGTATAATACGGAAGACCGCTTGGGTTGGTTAGGCTTCTTGACTATCTGAGTGTATTTCATTTGGAATTTATTTTGGCTCGATGAGCTTTGTGAACCCGCTGCTTTCGTCCCATCTGAAGAAATGTACACCTCACAGTTCGACTGTCGATTGTATGGAATTCTCCGTTGTTCATGACTCTCATAGGTGGTTGGAAAGTGTGTCATCATCATAGCGGACTTCATAATTCAGTCACTGCGGACTTCGAGGACTTTGAAGTAGACGTGCGCAGCTGCGTCGTCATTGATCCTGGTAGTTATTGATAATTCACTAGTGAATTTTCCAAAAGGTAGGTGCTTTAAGTCCTTTTAATTGTCTAGTCCTGAGCAGGTGCGTCCTTCTGAGGACATGCACTGGGTCGAAATCAGCTAGCATTACTATAAAATATGCTGATGGTAAAGTGCTACCTTGTGATGTAGTTTACAAAGATGCATGTAAGGATCCCAGATTTCTTGCTTTTGACCTTATAAATGAACAGCTTGAGGCATTACGTTCCGAATTGAACAAAAGTATCTGGACTTAGAAACAAGGTTGAAAGCATTGACCAAGGATATTAGCAGTGTGAATACAAATATTGATAGTTTTAGGGAGGAAGTAAACCGTGCAAATTTGGAAAGTACCAACGGCATTGCCATTCTTAGCATCAAAGAAATTATGGGCTCTCCCATTATGTCCGTTTTGCCCATGTTAGTGGATGATGCTAATCCCCTACTTAATAGTAAAGAAGATCCTGCAGGCCTGGGTATGGTGAGCGATGGAAAGTCCTCATGAAGAACAAGCACAAAGAAGAGGCTTGACAATGACTCTGCTGATGTTGATGGAGCTGATTGGTGTGTAGCACTAAATAAGAAGAACAAAGGAGGTGTTAGGATCGATAATATTCAGTCCACTGTTGATATTAGCACTAGTACCTCTGTAGCCCTTTGTGAATATTAAGTGCTTGTACAGTCAACAAAGGGAAATAATCCACACTTGAATTTTACTCTAAGTTTTACCGTTTCAATTATTAATTCATTTTTAATAATTTAATGTTACATTCAGAGTTAACATTATTAAGATTATTAAATTTAAATAATTATAATTAAAAAAGCTTTTAAAACAACACATTAGCATGAAATGTAATATTAAGTATTAACCTCGTGTGGATTATTTCCTTTGGTTGACTGTACAAGCACAATTTTTCCCATATTAATGTCACCCATGAAATAAGTATGCTAAAGTAGCATAATTGAGATGTAACTGTACCACTTTCCGGTCTCAAAATCTGGCAACACGGATTGGCACAACCACTGTGATAGCATATCGAATTAGGTAATTGAAACACTCCTCTAATGAGCGTTTTCGAACTGGCAGGTTTTTCGGCATTGCCAAATGAACCTTCAGAGTTTACCCTTCATTTCATATCCGTCTTTTTTAAATATCTTGATTACACTGGTCTTCACTAAGTTTTCTTTTTGCATCATTCATTTTGAATACCCTATACATTATATATACAAGTTCAGTCAAAATTCCATATCACCAATTTCTTAACTTTAAATTTTCTATATATGTATTTTGAAATTTCCAAGAAATTTTTGTAAAGTTACTATGCTTTATTATGTTACTGTTTGCATTTCTTTAATTAGAATTTTTCTCCACACATAAAAGTTTGCCTGTATATAATTTACTTTCATCTGTGCCTTTCAGTCTGAGTGTGTGTGTCCATGTAACAAATCTTACAAATGAACATATATAAGAGTGCTCACTGCTGCAACAAGGAATTCATCCATTTCTAATGCATATAAAAATTTCCCACCATAGTCAAGAGGTGCCACAGCAAAGCTGGAGCTATGCAGAAATGTATGAAGTAATATCTAAAATCTTAAAACAATGTTGATTTTACAATGGCGGTTTTATAGATTGTTTTGCTGACATAACCATCAAGGACATAACCACACTTGGCAGCCACAAAAACAAGGATAGTATGATTTCCTACCATATAATAAGCACCTAGTTAAAGGATTGAGCTCTGCACTCAAGTCATTTGGCCTTTCAAGAACTCCCTACCAAACCCGAAGGACAAAATCCCGGCTCTACTTAAATCAAGAATCTATGAAATCAAGTGTGCCCAATGTGACATGGTCTATCGAGGACAAACAGTTCGCAATGTCAGTATAAGAACATGGCTCACAGAAAATACGGAAGTATAAACCATTCTGCAGTAGCTAAGCACTCCATCAATACCGGCCACGATTTTCCTATTAATAATGTAAAATTGATATCCTCAATAAATAAAAGGCAACTCCTGGACCACTTTGAAAGCACCTGCGATACATCAGGTAGTGAAAACATCGATCCTTAACCTAGATATGGGGCCGATTAACGAAACCTCGTTAATTCAATGGTTGACCTGAATAACCAACCAACAAAATTGACTTCTTACAGTCTTTCAACTATTATCAGAATTGGTTAGTGTTCCGTACAAATGCGTCTAGTTTTCACTAAACAGGCAGTTCACTCGTTGGTCTTCGAACTAGGGACTCCTGGACTGAAGAACGATGGTAGCATTCGCTTCCGAAAAGATCTTCCACTATAAGGTTGTATTTTTTTATTTTTTCATTGTTGTGGCAAAAGAGTCCTTCATTTATTCTTACATCACATTTATCCACTGTCGCGTACCTTTTTGCTCCATGGTTCCAAACTTCATGGGAATTTTTTTTTTGAAGTCCGATTGATTCTGTGCAGTTATATGCCTTCACTTGTGTTAAATGGAGATTTGTTTGCGGGATTTTTTATCAGGCATTTATTCTCATTCTTGCACGGACGGCCTGGCCCTTATATTATATACCACTTATTTTCCCAATCAACTATTGGTATTGACCTCTGGGTATTTTTTTTTTTGACACGTGTGGTCCTCATTTTTTCGATTGCGCTTTTTTAGATCTCTGTGATAAACAGATTTTGTGAGCTTCCGGCCAGTTATAGGGAGGTTCCTGTAAACCCCCTCCATTAAGGGAATTTAAAGGGTTCATGTGACGCGTTCTTGTCGCGTTACATTAACTCCACGTTGGTGGAGAAGTCAGAGTGTTTCTCGGTAAAAAGACCACCTTGTTCTCATCGTCTCTTCCTTGTACAAGGAAATATTTGTAAAGTTCCTTTAATAATAACCTGGCCAGGTGTTCATTTTAGTTGCGTTAATATTTTGTAAATGATTTCTTTTTGATACGATGGTGGATTAAGGAAACGTGTCTACCGCGAAAATTCACATGATAAATTCTTTTTTAAACGCGGTTTGCTTCACAAATTAATCTCGAGGTCTCATTGCTTTTGAATTAATGTTTTCCACGATCGACTGTCAATTACCCGTTTTTTTTAATCATTGCGGCAATCATCAAGAAAACTAGAAAAGGGGTGCAGGAAATATATTTAAAATATAAAGAAATTAAAAAAAAAAATTTTTTGGTCTGTTATGTTTTGAAAAAAAGGGGAAAAAATAAAAAATAAAAAATAAAAATATTAAAATATTTCTTAGATTGCTTATAATTACTTCGTTTGGATGGTACATGATTGTTGTGTGGTTTAAAGTCAATTGGTTACTTAGGATTGTTGGTAAGTAATTACCCTTTGTTATCCGAGGGAAAAACTTTTGGAGCGCCACGTTGCGCTTGCACCAGCGCGAGTTCAGCGATCGCAAGGCGTAGAGATATTTAAATTTAGTTTTCTTGAAAAATAAAAATTTTTTTTGTTGGTGGAGACACAAAAGGCAGTCCAGCGATATGAACCTGAAAGAACAGTGGAGTTCGTTTAGGTCTTAAGGAATAGGATGGCTCCTCAACGAAGTCGAGATGTCTTCGTGCCTTCTTCGACTCACGTTTTTCCTGTTTGGGCTGAGCGCAGCCTTAGTGTACCATGATGTCAACGACGCAGTTGCTTTTCGTTGAATCTCATCGGAGTTGTCATCTTGACTGTCAAAAAGTACACACGATGGAATCTTTCACCTTTTTCATGTACTCCGCAGCCTGATATCGAGTTTCACAAGCCTATTACGGATGGATTCTTTTTTTTTTTGTATATCATTTACCCACAGGAAAACGCTGAAAAGAAATGGTTATAAAATGGTATGTTGCATATACAACCTTAAATTTGGTATGACCTGTTTTCCTTTCACACCATAGAGCACATGGGACTTACCTAAAGTCGGCTGTACGGCCAATCTCCACGGGTCGATCCCTCTATGCCATCGAATTCGGACCTAATCATCGTCGGCGTCTCCCAAGTAAATACATATTTTTTTCTGGTTATTCCTTCTAATGGGTTTGGTGACACTCACCTTATCATGGCAAGTAGTCCGCCTCATCAAGGCTTAGCTAACTTTGTTTATCTTTGTTTTATCTCCAAGTCGTTACCTGATTCATGGTATCATTCCTGCTGTTTACAATGAATAGCTCAATTCCGTCGGGGTGATAAGATTCTACCGTTCTTGTTGCTTCACCGCAACCTGTTCTTTAACATTTAGTTCTTCCACGCCCGAAATTAAATAATTTCAGCTTGCGAGGAATCATCATGGAACTTAATTTTTTATATTTAATTATTTAACTTTCAGTTACTTATTTCCACTGTGCTTTAATTTTTTTTGCTTTCTTTTCTTGCTTTTTTTTATGTTTAATTTAAACGTTATTATTATTATTTTTTTTTCTTGTTCTTTATTTCAGGGTCTTGTTTTGGCGTAACCATAGTCTGTCCGCTGTACTGTTTCACCTGTGCGTCCGTCCTTTAGCCACCTTCTACCTATCCCCCTTTCGTTTGATGTTTCAACGTAGTAATGTAATGTAATTCTGTGAACTTTTTCTGTTGTTTTTTTTGATTTCCCCTTTTTTTTTGCTCTGTGTTAGTGGTCTGCCCTGATCAAACTTCTATTCATTTCTTATGGTTTTCTTTAGTTTTTTATTTTAGTTAGTTTATTTTTTTTTTTCAATCTAATTATGTGAGTTTACTTTTGTATTTTTTTTGTAGCTTTAAGTTTTATTTGTATTTCCTTTTGTTACTATTTCTTTTTTTCGTTTCCAAACAGTTATATGTGGTGAACTTGCAATAACTACTAAGCTTAATTCGTCTTAGATACCTCTTCACTCGACTTCTTTCTGTTATATCGGATTGCTCCAATCAAAGTAGTTTAATCGGGCGTTCGTCTACTTTTTCACCCCGATGGACTGACTATTTGGACTTTTCCATTTCGCTTTCAACCCCGTTTCCTTCTTCTCGAGGCGGAACACAACCATTTCGTCGTCTCTTTCTGGTTGAAGATTATTATTATACTTATTCTGTTCACCACTCTTTATTTCAAATTGTAATAAAGGAGATAATTTGTTTGGAATCCGTGGTACCTTGTCTTTTGAATTATCATATCAATCTAATATTTTAATTTCTTAAATAATCTCCTTGAGGGGCTTAAAGTTTTTTTAGATTTATATTTTTGTTAACTTGAAGAATCGTGCTGCGATCCTTCAAGTACTTATTTATCTCCACGTTCTAGGATACTCGGTGGGGAGAGTTGTTTTATTTTTCTATTTCTTTCTATTATCTGGGTAACGTGGGATAGCGTTAATTTCTGGTTTATATATATTGGGTCAACTCGAGATTAGTAGGTACTAGAGTCTGCAAATTGTGGAGATTTATAATAATATGGGAGGTTAACGTCCTTTACTCAGGAAGGCGTTCGTAAATGACTGATCGTGACAAAACTAACGTGACAAAACTACACGTTACACCACATACGTTTTAGTTCTTACTTAATAATAAGGGTAATAAATAATTTAATAAAGAATTTGCCACACATAAAGCGTGAGGTCAGGTTACGAATCACGCCTAATTTCATATCGTATATATCAATTAATTGCTTTAGAATAAGATTCAAGTCAAAAATCGATGTTTATTTTGAAAAAAAACAAACAAAAAACGAGTATATAACAACACTTGTTTCAATTTCACCATGCTTGAATGACACTGACTTACATGTAGCCAAAATCCACGTTTTCACATTTTTTCGTTCAGTCATTTTTCCATTCTGCAGCCGCTACAGATCGCTGCAAAATTATGTTAATTACAATACACTCTGCATCAATATATAATGAAATTTATTAGTCAGTTCAAGCCAATTTGTTGTAACTACCTAATTATTTATAAATAAATTGAATTTGGATGACTTATCTCAGAAAATATTAGGCTTGGAAAGCTTCAGACATAAAAGACAATTGCGTGACTTGGGAGATTTTTTGATTACAGAAAATCGAAATTTAGTTTCCACCTTCATAGAAAATTGGAAATTTGCGACTGCAGGTAAGCAAAAAATGGGTTGAGATTTGTAATGTATTTGTGATCTAAATAAAGTATGAAAGAGGTTAACACTTAAAATCACTGACTGAGCTTTTGTACACTTTCTGAACTACTTTCATTTTTAAAAAAAACTTCAGTCCTGCTCTCTTTGCTTGGGTTCCATATGAATGTTTTTAACGGTTGAATTCGATCACTGTCGAATTCAGATTTTGTTATTAACGACCAATAAAACTTACGCAATCAAAAATAAATTTTTTGGTAAAAGTTCAGAGTAGCGTCCCCTAATAATCACGGAAGACAACGATCAGCTTTGTTGTCAATTTCTGTGACAAATAAAATAAGTACTGGCCATTAACCTCCTATAACAGGCCACGGGGGAAACCAACTGCCCCCGTAACCAAAATGGTTTGGGATATGTATCATTATTTTGCCCCCGGAGGGGGACGTTGCAGCCAATTGCCGAAGGAGTTCGAGTTACAGAAAACAGTGATTAATGAGACCCGCAGGGCCGAGAGTTTGTGAATTGCGAATAACGGAAAACTGTGGCCAGACAGTGACCAATGTGGAAAACCTACTTTTGCACTTAAAATTTTCCTTACATAATATCTATAATATACCGTAAATCTTCTACTATAATGCGACCCCTTGTATAATGCGACTCCACTTTTTCGGCCCAAAAAATCGGCAAAAATCCTATCCTCTTGTATTATGTGATCTCCATTTTTGACTCCTCGCGAGAAATAAAATGTGCAAAAATATACAGAAAAAAATCTTTATTTTTAAATAACCTGGATCTTAAAAACGTAGAAATGTAAAAATGCATTTAAATGAACTTTCTTGTCTTTGTTCAAAATTGTATAAAGTTTAAATTCACCAAAATTCAATTCATTTTGGGACATTTGCCTCATTAAAACCATTGGAAGTTTATAGCCTTACATTGATAGGGAAAGCTTTCCCACTCACACATCGACTTTATATCAATTTTCTTAATAAAAAAAAACAAGTAATACGGTAGCTGTTGACGACGAGAAATTCGAATAAAAAGTGAATTAATGAACTGGAAGCGTCAATGCAATGTAATTAATGTAAAATACACGATAAATTCGTGTGAATATCATCAGCACAGAAGGGAACTTCGTCGAGGCAGTTTGGAATTTTATAGGCCTACATTTCTCACTCACACATCGACCAAAAAAAAAAAAATAAATAAATAAATAAAAAAAAAAAAAAAAACAGAACTGAACATTTCTTAATGAAAAATCAAGTAAACTTTATTCAGTTTTAACATTTTTCATAACTTGACTGCATAAGCTTTCTTGTAGGCTTTGATTCTAAGCAGTTTGGAAGTAGGCCTATTTGAAAGTAGCGATCTTTGGGAGGAGTTATTTTCGATGTTGGCGACGAGAAATTCGAATAAAAAGTGAATTAATGAACTGGACACAGCACATGCAATGTAATTAATGTATAAAACACAGAAAATTATATGTTAATGTGAGCAGCACAGAAAGCAACTACGACAAAAGCAACTGCCTCCACTTCAAGGCAGTTTGGAAGTTTATAGCCCTACATTGATAGGGAAAGCTTTCTCACTCGCACATCGATAAAAAAAACACAATAGTACATCAGTTTTCTTACTAAAAAAACAAGTAATCTTTATTCAGTTTAACATTTTTCATAACTTGACTACATAAGCTTTCTTGTAGGCTTTGGTTCGAGGCAGTTTTGAAGTAGGCCTATTTGGAAGTAGCGATCTTTGGGAGGAGTTATTTTTGTATTATATGTTGGCGACGAGAAATTCAAATGAAAAATGAATTAATTCATTGTATAATGAACTGGACACTGTATAAGCAATATAATTAATGTATATTTACAGTAATTTCATCAGGATAAAATCCCCTCCGGCAGCAGTCGTCGTTGGAGGGCTGATATTTATCCTCTTATATAATACGACCCAGCAAATTTAGGTGCTCTTTTAGGCCAAAAAAATTCGCATTATAGTAGAAGATTTACGGTAAGGTTCGTACAAATGAAAACCAAAATTACTTATTTTATCCAAAGTGTATATAAGGAATTTAAAAATACTCTCCAAATGTGTTAAGTCATTTATCCCACTGTGTAATAAGGCGTGTAATTCTTTTATGGAAAAAGTCTTTCGGTTGCGTGCGGAACCATTCCAAAACCTCTTCCTTCACTTCATCATTCGACTTAAACCTGCGGCCTTTAAGATGTTTCTTGAAAGTCACATGGGGATAAGTCAGGGCTGTAAGGCAGATACTGTATTGTTTCCCACTTGAACCTTTTGATGAGATCTGCCATTGCCTTCGAGATGTGAGGACGCGTGTAATGTGTAAATAACGTGTAAATTGCTGAGTAGGTGCAGTGGAAAAAGGCACACTATGACAGTAGGCATAATCAGAAATAACGATATTACTTGAACACCAATTCAAAAAGCAGAGAATGTAAATTCTTAATTCTAAGAACTTAATTAAATAAATAACGAATGAAAGCACTAGAAGGCTATGTAGTAACTACCTCGTTGCTGAAAACCATAAAAATAATAAACACCAAATTATAATCGTGTAATTTTCACACACTCAAAGATAATCACAACAAAGTGAACACTGCTCATGTACACCATTCGTTGAATATCGTAACGAACAATAATTTGTAGATTACACCAATCACAATGGCATTCATCGCACCAAAGTATAAATCACTGATATAATAGCACAAGTTACTACTTTAATGACAAAGAGTAATCAATTACCCACATATAATTTGCACGGTAAATTGAAAAAGCCTTCGTAGGTATAACACACACACAATACGGAACACAGAAAGTCACTGTCGGTAAAATGAGTCAGTCACAGGTCGAGAAGTTTTGCTCACTCTCATGGAGGGTGCATTAAATGAAGCCCTTTGAGGGACACTGTAAAACAGTAGGAATTATGATTTAACCACAAGCAGGAAATAGGTTAAGTCAAGCGTGTTCCCGACACAATTCGTTACGCAGGCAGATGGAAAGATTTATGTGCGAAACAGTATGACTGAAGACGTTACATACTAAGTTGAACACTTGGGTTTATTTATGAGTACCAACCCAAAATATATTGCATATACGAGTTCAGTCCAAAAGGCCACAAGCCTAGAACGTGGGACGAGTAACGAATCTCCAAGAACACTAATTTTGCCAATTGACGACAATAGCGTATCTGAAGATTAGCGCTTAACAGGTTAGGTTAGGTTGGGTTAGGTTAGGTGGTGACGTTTAAAGTCCAGCGTGGAAGCCCCGGGAACAGCACGGTCTCATCAGGAGATAGATTCGCGGAGTCCTCGCTGCCACGTCAACAATTTGCAGCCTTCGTTGAAATGGAGGTTTCGTCACTTACCTTGCCCATTCGTTTACAAGGCTCGTAACTCGGTGAAGACTGCGCACTCGCTAATACCCGCTCGCATTTCATCTCCTCTCTTGAAATCATCAGTAAGCAGCCACCCTTCCGTTTGTATCCGTTTGAGCTTCTCACTTTTTTTTCCCGACTGTTCTCTCTTGCTCCTCTATAGCAAAGACCTCGATCTCGGAATTTTACGTCATCGACTTGAAATTCCCTCTCTCGTTTGCCATTGGAATCCTGCGTCTGACGATGTTGGTGACGTGCCGTTCACCGGTTCCCTCTCCGATCTCTACCATAAAAGTAGCGCGTATGGAATCAAACGTAAGTGTCAACGGAATCCTGTGTAACGATGCTGTTGACCTGTGCGGCTTGTAAAATGATCGAGAGGGAGCTCCCCAGCTTTTACTGGTTCTCCTTTGCTTGTCATCTTGCGAGCTGCGAATAGTCTGTTGCTTTTGGAAAAACTGGTCGATGAGACCCCGGCAACGATGGAGATGGTCTTTGGGTTCCCAAGTTGGATCAGCATATCCTGTCCACTTGACAAGAAATTTGTTTGGGTTTTTTACCCTTAACATCCAATATTGCCTCCACCCAATACACATCCTCATACCAAGGAGCCTTTATGGGCCCTGGCAGTTTTCCTTTAGCGAGCGACCCCGTACAACGCTTTAAGAAGGGACAATGAATGACCCCATTTCAATTTTTCCATCGCCCCAGCAATTCCAGTCTTGTCGATACCTTGTTGACTATTTGGCGAATTTTAAACGGCACCTTATATTTGGGAAACAGTTTACAGCCCAATTGCCTTCTAGGCAGAATTTTGGAGGCTTTCACAAGCACTTTGTCCCCCACCTTCATTTTAAATCTTATGTGTTTTTTGTTATAATATTTAATGTAAAGTTCGTTAGGACGCTTAATTTTCCGATGGGCAGTCTTTAAGAAGCTCCTTAGGTGGCTGATAAACTCAGACGATGTAAGCTTTCTTTCTTGGTATTTGTTGATGGACGGCGGGATAGTGATGTTTCTACCCAAATCTAAGTAATACTCTGACAGCGGGATAGTGATGTTGAATCTGGTGGCTTCAGACATATCAATCTCTTTATAACAATCTCTGTAGTGGGGAGGCAGTTGTCCCAATCAGTCTTATCAGGGTTTAAATAATGGCATAACACTTGGATCATATTTTGGTTGGATCTCTCTGATTGTCCATCTGTTTGCGGGTGATATGCCGATGCGAGCTTAAGCATAGTGCCTAGCAATTTGAATACATTCTTCCATAGCTCCGAAGTGAAATGCACGTTGCAGTCAGGTAATATGACAGTCGGAAAACCACGAATTTTAAAAACCTGGTCAATCAACAGTTTGGCTGTTTCCTCTGCCGTGATGGTCAATCGACACAGGAAAAGTCTCACTCCTTTTGACAGCTTATCTATTATGGAGAGAATGGCGTCATACCCTAGGTCTGTGATGGGAAGGGGCATTATGTAATCCAAACATACTGTTTGCCATCTGTGCGGAGGCAACTCCAACCACCGTAGATCTCTAAAAGGATGTTGACGAGGCACTTTGTATTTATGGCATTCAGCGTACTCGCGGATCGCCCTGTGCACGTCTTTATCAAATGCCAAAAATACAGGGCTCGGATTTTTCTGATGGATTTGTTGACTCCTGGATGGCCTGAGGCAGGGCTGGAGAACATTGTCTGGATGATGACGTCGGTAACGGGTTTGGCTCTCGGTATCACTAGCTGGACGGCTTCTTTACTTTTCCTGTAGATAAAGAACGAGGGCCTAATTTTGAGTAGTTCTTTTGTAAATTTGCAAGTCTTATAGAGCCTCTTTATTAACTTGGTGATGTCCTCCCCTTTAATTTGGGTTGGCGTATTACTCATTAGAGGGCTTATTATTTGCGCACTACCGCTTTCGTTTTCCTCCTTAAGAGTGAACTCCTCCTTAAGAGTGATCTCCTTAAGAGTGATCTTCTTTCCATTCTGAAAAGCAGTTGTTTCCCAGCGGCTCCTCTCGCTTGCTCTTATTTGTGAAGGGTTTAATGCCTGTAGGTGCGTTAAAACCCTGCACTTTGCATTCGCTGTCGCGGCCCTTGTTGTCGGCCTCTTCCTTGGATCCTTTACCTTCCAGCATCCCTTCCGTCCGTTGCATTAACGCCTCTAGAGTGCTTACCTTTATTAGCGCTAACGTCGGTTGTAACAGAGTCAGAAATGTAGACTTATATAGCTGCATCTTCTTTTCCTCACTAAGGAGACCAATTGATTTGCTAATGTTCCGAAGCAATAATTGAAAAAATGAATATCCCTTTTGTACCTGGTATTCGACAATCCTTTCATCACTTGCTGCCGGTTTTTTTCCTCTTGCCATCACTGTAGCTACCTGGCAAATCCGGGCCCGATGAACTACCAGCTCCTGAAGTAAGGGCGCCCACTGAAGGTAAATCTTTCGCACCGCCGTACCCCAGCGTAAATCACAACACCAGGAAACACTTATGTGAACCTCCATCAGATAAATCACTGCAACACTTTTTTTTTCCGTTAATCACTACACAATACACAGTAGCAGATGACACAACACAAGCACAAAAACACACTTAATCTTCTAAGATCACTTTATCATTATAGCACCATGGCAAACACGCACGCGGTTTGTTTTGGAACGTACGTGCTCTGGTACCACGCATCGCCGTATTGTCATGTGTAAATAATGTGAAATTGCTGAGTAGGCGCAGTGGAAAAAGGCACACTATGAGAATAGGTGTAACCAGATATAACGGCATTTATTGAACACCAATTCAAAAAGTAAAGAATGTAAATTCTTAATTCTAAGAACTTAATTAAATAATCAATTAAAGCACTAGAACGCTATGTAGTAACTACCTCGTTACTGAAAACCGTATTAATAATAAACACCAAATTATAATCGTGTAATTTTCACACACTCAAAGATAATCACAACAACATGAACACTGCTCGTGCACACCATTCGTTGAATATCGTTATGAACACTAATTTGTAGAATACACCAATCACAATGGCATTCATCGCAGCAAGATATAAATCACTGATATAATAGCACAAGTAACTACTTTAATGACAAAGAGTAACCAATTCCCCACGTATAACTTGCACGGTAAATTGAAGAAGCCTTCGTAGGTATAACACACACAATACGGAACACAGAAAGTCACTGTCGGTAAAATGAGTCAGTCACAGGTCAAGAAGTTTTGCTCGCTCTCATGGAGGGTGCATTAAATGATGCCCTTCAAGGGACATTGTAAAACAGTAGGAATTATGATTTAACCCCAAGCAGGAAATAGGTAAAGTCAAACGTGTTCCCAACACAATTCAATACACAGGCGGACAGAAAGATTTATTTGCGAAATAATATGACTGAAGACGTTATGCACTAAGTCTAACACTTGGGTTTATTTATGGGTACAAACCCCAAATCACATTGCATATACGAGTTCAGTTCAAAAGGTCACAAGCCTAGAACGTGGGACGAGTAACGAAGCTCGTAGTAATGGAGCTCCGATAACACTAACTTTGCCAATTGCCAATTGACAACAACAGCCTATCTGAAGATTAGCGGTTACTAGGTAATTGGTGCTGACTTAAAAGTCCAGCATGGAAGCCCGGGGAACAGCACGATTTCGTCAGGAGATAGATTTGCAGCGTCCTCGCTGCCACGTCGACAAATTTGCAGCCTTCGTTGAAATGGGGGTTTCGTCGCTCACCTTGCCCATTCGTTTACAAGGCTCGTAACTCGTTGAAGACTCCGCAGTGCTCACTATCACCCGCTCGCACTTCGTCTCCTCACTTGATATCGTCAGTAATCTGCCGCTCTCCCATTTCCATCCATTTGAGCTTTTCATGTTTTTTCTCCGACCGTTCTCTCTCGCTCCTCTATAGCAAAGATCTCAATCTCTGAACTTTTCATCATCGGCTAGAAATTCCCTCTCTCGTTTGCCATTGGACTCCTGCGTCTGATGATGAAGGTGCTCATAGATGGTGTTCCCTCTCCGATCTTTACCATAGAAGTAGTGAGTATGGAATCGAACGAAAGTGTCAATGGAGTTTGGGATGGCATCTGAATTCCATGACAACGTGCGTTGTCGTGGAGAAGAAGCGCTCCTTCTGAAAGTCCTGGCGTGGTTTGCTTGTCCACGTCTTGATCATCTTACAGTGATGACCGTCTCTCCGAAAACCTCTTGCTCCATGACCAAACACGAGTGAAGGTTAGGCAGTCATTTCCATAGACGTTCTGCATACGATGATGAATTTCAAAAACTGAAACTCCATCACTTGTCAAAAAACGAATTGCTGCTCTCTGTTCCTGTTTCATTGACTCCATTTTGTTGTTTGGAAGAAGCGATCACGTGCAGAGCTTCGAAGCGTGAGCTATCGTTCTTCCTCATTTGATGTAACACATGCAACCTATTGTTCAATTTGCAAGTGGGCTTTCGCAATTGTTGAAAACAAAAATATATGATCCTACAAGTCATTTTTTTTCCCCCACACAAATTTTCATTTACATTTGTATGACCCTTTTATGTTAAACAATTCACTAATTAAGTAGATATGTTAGAAAAATAAATCAGAGCATAAACGCGACGGGCTGCCCGTTATCTTCCATGATAATTAGGGGACACTACTCTGAACTTTTACCTTGTTTTTATTTATAGAGTTCAGCACAGTACATGGATATTGTAAAGCATATTTAAAAGATATGATTGGTTTCTTTATATGTAGGCTATAATAGCAAAAGATGGTAAATTGCATACAGGCATTCCTTTATTTTCCTGACTACTATTAGAAATAATATTGTACCTTTCAAAACCACACCCGATAATCACTTTGAATTGGGCCATAGTTATTAAGAAATTAGGAAAAATGCTAGGCCAACTGAGCATCGGTTGCAGGCAGATACGATTCTCAACTTCGGACAAGTTAGCCTAGCAGTTTCCTAATGGGTTTTTTTTTTTTTAACTTTGTAATAATTATGATAGAAAATTAAAGTGATTGTCAATTACTGATATGAAAGATTGCTGTCAGAGCAATGGGAGAAAAAAGGAGCAGTTTCCTTTAGGAGCTCGTAACTAGCAGGTGATGCATTCCCTCCAATACTGTGAAATTGTTTACTTTAGCATACTGGAGCCCGCCCACCCCCCCTCCCCAGTTGCCAACCATGTCAACTAAGTTTTTCTCAGTTTTTGAATTTTTTTTTTTTTGTTGATATTGTATGATCTGCTAAAATTTTTTAAATTTCTTTTCTATCCTTTTTTTATTTTCCATTATCTGCTGTGCAAGTAGGGCAATTTCACTATTAACTGAGGCTTTTATAATATCAATTTTTATTTGCCTGGGTTTGTTTTTCATCTCCCATGGCTTCAGCCTTAGCAGCTATAGAAATGGTCTCCTGAAATGAGGTCGTTCTTTGCATGCTAATAGAATTTGCACAGAGGGAATTATTGTCTCAGTAAAATGTGATAATAAGATTTATTTATTTATTCAAGTTTCCAACGGGATTTACCCATAAAATACATAATAAACAGCAATAAGAAAGGGGAAAAGGTCATCAGAATACAAATAACTAAAAGGATAAAAAACCAATTAGCAAATTTTACATATAATTAAAAATTCCAAGATCTATGGAAAACACTCTTAAAACGATAAAATTACTCTTAGGGATAGAATTACCAGTAACTTGGACATGAATAATTGCACACAATGTTTCATAGTTTGTTTGAGCGAAAAGTGTGACAGGACATATGGCATGTTTCTTTGAAATATTTCATATGGCCCACCACTACAGATATATCGGTCATAATAAGGCATATCTGTGTTGTTCTTTTTTATTATTAATAAAAGGAAAATGTCTGGGGAAGTGAGTTATTGAGGAATTTCATACAGAACAATAATAATAAAAACAAACAACACAGATATGTCTACTTAGGCGTATCTGTAGTGTCGGGCCGTGTACGATAATTTAATATCGTGCACGTCCCGCCACAACTGAAAATTTACATATTTTGTTTCTTTGTATTTTTACTTCTTTGTTTAACTTTGTTACATGCCTGAGCTTAAGACTATTATCAGATACTGTGTTATAATATTCAGCAAAGTTTATTCTAGTTTTCACAATAAAGAGCGCATTGTAAATTATAGAAAACTAGCAGAAGTACCCAGCATTGCACGGGTTAATTTCACTTGTAGATAAAGAGATAGATCTCAAAAAAAAAAAATTATAACTCCCAATTGATTAAATAATAACTCAATTGATACAACACAGAGCAAAGAGACTATCCATTCTATGAAAAACACGAAAAACAGGTAGTGCAGGTGATATACCGGAGTATCTAAACTCTTCTTGACTTGCCTTATCACTGCGGAGCATCACCAGATAATTTAGACTCAAGTTTTTCTTGCCCTTGACGTAGAAGCTCTTATACCCTGTTCCTCTATTCGAAACTGCCGTTGTTCAGATGTTTCAAATGCTCGTATAGCTTTTTCTGTTATAGTTGCAGAGTTTCTCTGACCAAAACTCGTTCTTTCTCTTTCCTTTCCAGACACACAAATTTTTGCCAGTCGTCTGGACGTTTGATAGGGAGCTCAAGGGAGACACGCGTGACTCCTATGCCTGCTCAATAGATGCTGCCTTATTAATGTTCTGTCACTGCATCTTCATTTTATGCTCATTATCAAAAACTCTCGAAAACGAACGTTCAGTCAACGCATTGTCAGTATTTCAGTTTCCAAAATATACACTTTCCCACAGAATATAGTCAAAATATATTTTTAGGAGATGTTTGGACCTGCTGTGCTACCAAATAAGCTAGGTGATACCCCCGCATGGCTCGGACTTTATTTTTTGGAATATATATTGAAATATCTTAAAAATAACACACATGAAAACGCTTAGTATTAATACAGTAAAAATTCTTAAAAAAAAATTTGAAAAAAATTTTTTTTAAGGCTCACAATGGATGGACATCTCCAAGGATGCCACTGCTAATCTAAATAATTTCTTACTCATGTAATCTTACTTTAGATGTACACTTGATGTTGTTGCAATTCCCTTTCTTTTCTCAATGTCTTGAATAAAAACTTGGCCATTCATCTCATTTTGTAGTCTAGCGATCACCGATTCTTCTATTGACCTGCTTAACATTTGCTGAATACCGCATGGAGCTAAAGGAGTGCTTCCTCTGTCGTCTTTCCACTCTTTCTCAATAGTCTGCTAAATTTCCATTATCTCCAGTTACTGATCATTTTTAAAGATTTTCAAGAAATTGTTAAGTACTAAGAATTCTCTTTTGCCTTGCATTGTTGGTCATGAGACGTATATTGTTGATCCTTGCATAGTGTTGGTGCATTGCGTGTTGACACAATTGTTGATACCTATTGTTGCACAAACTTTGCCTTGCATTGTTGGTCATGAGATATTTCTCATTAATATACCCTGCCATAACCATGAAGATTGATTTTTTATCGATTATTATTTTTCCGAAATCTGAGGTAGACAGTGACCTCTCCATGGATGTTTGTGTTTGTCCCGGGCTGCGTACAGATATAACTCGTGTAAAAGTCGCAAAATGACCTTAGTAGTCGACGCCAAAATTCTAACAAACCAACCAACCGAATATCGATTTTTTATCGATATTTATTATTTTTCCGAAATCTGAGGTAGACAGTGACCTTCCTCATGCTTTGAAGGTCATGTATGCAAAATTTCATCAAGAACGGAATAAAACTGTAGATTTGTATAAAAAACAAACAAACCCGCAAACAAACCCACAAACAAACAAACAAACAAACAAACATCCTTCTTTTTATATATATAGAAGATTTCATTGAGTCATTTGATTGCTCTTGGTTAGTATCCAGATATCAGTTAATAATAGTTGTGCTATTGGAGCGGGTTGGGAACGTGGCCACAGATAAGGTAAGTGTTTGGGTAGTTAGATATTTATTATCTTACTAGCAGAGGTACCCGGCGTTGCCCGGGATAATTACACTTGTAGGTTAAATAATAACTCAATCAATATAACATAGAGCGAAGGGACTCTCCATTCTATGAAAAATACGAAAACCAGGAATTCTAGGTGACATACCGGGACTTTATCTAAGCTCTTCTTGACTTGCCTCACCATTGCGGAGAAACTCCAGACACTTTAGGCTCAAGATTTTCTTGCCCTTGACGTAAAAGCTGTTATATCCTCTTGCTCTATTCGAAACTTCCGTTGTTTCCATTGCTCGTATAGTCTTTTCTCTTTTAGCCGCAGAGTTTCTCTGACCAATACTCCTTCTTTCTGTTTCCTTTCCAGACATAAATTATTGCCAGTCTTCTGGATGTTTGACAGGGAGCTCAAGGGAGACACGTGTGACTCCTTTTCCTCCTCAATAGATGCTGTGTTATTTACGTCCTGTCACTGCATCGCCATTTTATGCTCGTTATTAATAATTCTTGGAAACAAACGTTCAATCATCGCATTATCATCATCTCAGTTTCCAAAATATTCACATTCACACAGAATATAATCAAAATGTATTCGATCATCACTATACGATCACCAGTAAAAGAAGGGAGAAAATAAGTGTTAGCAACGATCATAGCTAATAATGTTTAAAAGTGTTTAGTGAGGGTCCTTTATGTCACAAACGGTGTTGTGACTCTTTTGCCTTTAAAGTTACATCACAAATGGTACCATGATTAGCACTGGCAGCATAACGGGGTGCTTTCTCAGAGCTATTAGACGTTCGGAGGTTGGACCTGAGGCATTCAAGACGTGACGAACGCGAGCAAGCGATAATAGGAATAGGGAGAGCAAACAAAAAACGATGGCACCCCCATCACAGTCGAGAAACACAGCACCTGCAGAGGAGGTGGCAACATCAGCAGAGCCACCGGTGTTGTTCGTATATGCGGGAGCGATCCCTTATTCTTCAGAAGAGGAAGGTAGTATTCATGTGGATGATTTTTTGAGCATGATTGACCAGATTGGTGGGGTTGTTAAATGGACAGACCCCATCAAAGCAATGGTAGCGAAGTCAAAACTTTAGGGCAAGGCTGCAAAAAAGCAGTTGAATTCGAATTATACAGAGTAGAATAATTCTGTGAATTTGGAGAGAGATTAACTCAGCTTTTTAAGACAAAGGCAATCAAAGTCGACGTGGAGAAAGACTTCGTCAATGCCCGGCAGTCTTAGGAAATCGGTCAGCAATTTCTCGAGCTGTCTGGAGGTACTTTTCGACAAGGTGTGTAAAAAAGAAACCACAATACGGTAATGAAAAGGAAGAAACGTTACCTTTACGATTTAAGCAAGGAGTACATGCAACACACTGACAGGAGATAATGTACTCCAACCCTGCAACATAGAAAGAGGCAATTAACTGCGCTAGGAAATCTGAAGAATGGGAGAAGACAGACGTACTAGCAATGTCCGCGTCTTTCGAGAACACAACGAGCACGATGGACAAAAAAGTTTGATGCCTTTAATTTTAAACTAGAAAATCGCCTGGCACGGGCGGAGGAGGAGATTAGAATGGTCAGGTACGAGCAGAGAACCAGGGACGAAGAGGTCGCAGAAATTCACAACCATGCCAAATAACACTACAGGTGCAACAACGGACCCTAACCACAATTATAGAAAAAACAATCACCGTTTTCAATGTGGGGGGGGGGGGGGACACTATGCTAGAAGTTGCCAACAGCTCAGGAGCACGGCCACAGAGCCAACAACAGTTCGGGAGTACGGCCACACAAACGAGAAGAGAAAAGCGCAAATTTGGTGCAGGTATGGTATTAACGAGTGAAGAGTTCTTTTACATAAACGGTAAAACACCAGTTGTGTTCCTGGATGCGGAGATGGCACACCAGTTGAGGAATGCCAAAACACAAGTATCAGACACATGGGTGAGAGGCATCAATGGTGTTAGCAAGTTCGGTGCCGTATCAGACTATCACCGATGTGGTTTTCAGTGGAGATTGTTATCCTAATCGAAAATTCTTATTATTCAACCTCAAAGAGAGGCAATATTCGGGGATCATAGGTAGAGACAAAGCAAAGAACCTTCAATTAACACTCACGACAAAGAACCTTCAACTAATGCTCACGACAAAGACCAAGGAGGCAAAAAGCGGTGACAGAGACAAGAACTCTCCCACTCTTGAGAGCTCGACGACACGACCCAGGAAGGCAGAGGCAAAGAGAGAGGGGTGAAAACAGTGAAGAGGTCTACAAAATAAACAGTGGGAGAGTGGGATAACCACACACGCAGGGTTAGATCTGACGCTTTTAGGTGATGGATAGTTTATTTTCAGTTTGGGATATTTTTTTAAATTACTAGGGGTAATTTCTTTTTTGAGGGCTGGGTTTGTGTGATGGGACATATGTCATATTTCTTTGAAATATTTCATATGTCCCACCACTACAGATACGTCGGTCGTAATAAGGCATATCTGTGTTGTTCTTTTTTATTATTAATAAAAGGAATATGTCTGGGGAAGTTGAGTTATTGATGAATTTCATACAGAACTTTACCCCCCCCCCCCCATCTTTTGATTAGTAGGATTTTTTTTTCTTTGACTTACTCAAAGCTCTGTTTGCTTGGGTCAAAATCATAGCCCGTCATTTTTTTTATGTTTTATTATTTTATTAATTTTATTTATGGCGTTCAATTGACGCCACAAAATAAACATTAAAAATTAATAGTTAACTCAGCCTATCTCTTTAGATTTTTTTACGTATTTTTTTCCTCGATGGCGATGCCGAATAAGAGTAGGCCTAATTCCCTTGGTCTAAGAATGAGGCAGGTAGAACGCCAAGAACAATAAGCGCGGAAAAAGGAGCGAGGTTGCCTAGGCAACAGCCCTCACTGGGGTTAGATTCCCAGAAATGAGACTTCCGACCAATGAGAAATTAGGTCAAGAAAAAGAAACAATAGCAAAGGCAAGTGAAACAAGAAGTTTTTTGGGCAGAGAAAATCAGTTAGGAAGATGGTCTAGAAGCATTAAGATCGAAGTCAGTTATGAAAAAAGAGTTGAAGAAATGACGTTGAAGTGTTAAGATCTGAGAGAGGAGAAAATTTATCTGGAAGAGAAAAGAGCAATCGAAACCAGTGCGGAGAAAAAGAACTTAACATTCCCGCACTAAGGAGAGGAGCACAGTCCTGTAGATGAGGAGAGGCAACACCAGTCCCAAGCCCTGAGCATAGACGGATGCAGCGCGGAGACGCCCAAAGTGGACAGCAGCGGGAGGTAGGTGACATGGCTTGAGCAACAGGTGACCGTTTTTCGTTTGGTGCACAATGATGGGTAAGTAAGGGCTCAGCCGGCACTCATGAGACTTATGAAAGACTACGATAAAGTATAATTTCGTAGGCCGTTCCCTATTTTGGAGTATGCTTCTTAGGCATTGGGGCACCAGGTAGCATGAAATAAACCTGTGTTTGTTTCCACGGCACGGACCCCAACAGCTGGGCTGTCGGTGAGAGGGCGAGTGGAATCAATGAGCGAGAGTCAGGTTATCAGCCTGAAGCGTACTGACCACTGAATCGTTGGCAGAGAGCAGGAAGGCATCTGTGATCACCACGGCTGCCAAGGATTGAGGTGACTGACCGTTAGGCAGAGAGAGCGACAGAAGGTCATCGAAGAAGACAGCGTAGGCCAGCACAGAAACGACTCAAGAGCATCACCCCCAAATTTGTGTATAATCGGCATGTGTAAAAGGTAAGTACTGTAGAACTTAAGCGGGCCCACGCGTAATAATGTTTCTTATTAAGTGAATATAACAGAAAATGATAGAGACTGAACTTTTTGTGTTATGGACAATGACCAAGCGTAGATAGAGCGCTTGAAAAGCATTGCCAATAATTTGTTTATCGAGAGAGAGGGACTGATAATTTACACATTTTTTTGCGTTTGCATTTTTACTTCTTTGTTTAACTTTGTTACATGCCTGAGCTTAAGACTATTATCAGATATTGTTCTATAATATTCAGCAAAGTTTATTTTAGTTTTCACAATGAAGAGCGCATTGTAAATTATAGAAAATTTTGTTTTGTCATTTGATTGCTATTGGTTAGTATGCAGATATCAGTTAATAATAGTTGTGCTATTGGAACGGGTGGGGAATGTAGCCATTGATAAGGTAGGTGTGTGGGTAGTTAGATATTTATTCTTTTATTGTGGATTTCTCATCCAACCACTATATGATCACCAGTAAGAAGGGAGAAAATAAGTGTTAGTAACGATCATAGCTAACAAGGTTTAAAAGTGTATAGAGAGGGTTGTGACTGTTTTGCGCTTAAAGCTGCGTCACAAATAGTACCGTGACTTACAGCTTCACCACGTTACATCACAAAAGTAAGTTTACTACGGGTGAAATTAGGAATTTTGAAATCAACTTTGCTCAGAAGTTTGGGGAATCAATATACCCATTTATCAATTTATAGATAAAGAGGATCTTGAATCCTTTGTCTACTCTGTAATGGCAGAAGCCTTAATAAAAATGGATGCTGTTCACAGGAAGTGGATATGGATCAGTGGTGTGCTGGAGTTGTTGAATTTCAACAAAGACGTGAAAAATTAGAAATATTATTTTTTATACATTAAGTCATGTATACAAGGTGTATCTAAACTGTCTGTACAATCTTGGAGGGGAGGCAGTATGGGTGATTCTAAGCAAAAAAAGTTCATATGAACGTGGGTTCGAATTTGAATGATAACTGAGATATGAACAGAAATAAAAATGCCGCTACCAAGATTAACAAGTTAATAACTCAAGTTCTGTAACATCTAGAAAGATGAATTTTGATAAAACAACAGGGTACATAAAACTGTGTGGACCGTTAAAATTTAATCGAATTCTAGAGTTCTAGAAATTAAGGTGTTGACTACTATGGTCATTTTGTGTTTTTTACACAAGTTATATCTGTATGCAGCCCGAGACAAACACAAACATCCATGCCCACAGCGGGATTCGAACCCACAGCCAGGCGGACTCGAGAACTAGAAAGCCTACGCCCTAACCCTCTCGGCCACCTGGCCGGCAATCGAATTCCAATGAATAGTTTCTGAGTTACGCCGTCAAAATCGTAACAAGTGCTGGTTAGTACTCGCATGTGAGCACGGGTTACGATGTTGAACGTGTAACTCTGAAACTACTGGTTGGAATTTGAACAATTTTTAACGGTACACACAGTTTTATGTACCCTGTTGTTTTACCAAAACTCATCATTCTAGATGCTACAGAACTTGAGTTATGAACTTGTTGATCTTGGTGGCAGCATTTTTATTTCTGTTCATATCTCAGTTAGCGTTCAAATTCGGACCCATGTTCATATGAACTTTTTTGCTTTGAATCACCCATACTGCCTCCCCTCCAAGTTTGTACAGACCGTTCAGATACACCTTGTATATTGTTAGGAGAAAATACCCCCAGATATTTTAGTCAAAAAATTCTATAGCATGATGTAACACAGCAAATGAGAGACAATCAAGGTGTCAGTCATACAGAAAAAGCTCGTACACTGTCCCCAAATCTTACAAATCTGTAAAAATTCTCAAAAATTATTGCAGATTTGAAATCTCAATTTTGATATCAGGTAACAACGTCCGGTTCCGGCCTGAAATATTTCATTAACAACTTCCGGTTCCAATCGAGTACTCGTCGAGCCGGTTGTTAAACATTTGCCAGCACACTACTGGTATGGATTTAAGCTGAAAGCGAGAGGATAGAAAATGAATGAATCGTTGTTGAACAGATTGAACTTCATCAATATGACCCGGCTGTGATGGATTCCAAACGATGGAAGGTAATTTAGAATGAGTCTCATATAGGTGCAAAAAAGAACTAAAACAGAGGGTTTATTAATAAATTTAAAAGAACAAAGTAGGAACCCTAAAGCTTTACCTGCTTTTTTAATAATATAATGAACATTGGGTTCTGAACATAAAGATGTGTATGAAGAACACCAAGGTCCAGAATACTATAGCACCGAATTAATGAGGTATCAAAAGTTTAGTATTTGAAGCTAGTTATTGAGTGTGATCTATAATAGTTCATACATTTACACTTTAGAGGATTCAGGGTAGTTTTGGACTGCATACACATTGCGTTGCAAATTCACAAAGTCATCAGGAGAAGAGACCAGCCAGTGGAGTTTCATATCATCGGCAAATCGCAACAAATGAACGTCAACAAGAGTAATCAAGTCATTAATGAATAGATTAACGAGAACTGGTCCTAAGTGTGATCCTTGCAGGACACAAGATGATACGATAAACGAAGATGAATATGCAGAAGCATATCTAACAATTAATTCATGATCTTTAAAATAGGATGAAAACCATGCGAATAATGAACCAGAGATCCATAAGATTCTAATTTGTTGAAAAGTATGGAGTGATCTACTCTATCAAAGGCCTTTGTGAAATCCAGAAATATAGTGTCAACTTCTGAAATATAGCTTTTTTTTTTTTCTAGACATTCTGTCAAATAGTAGTTGGAATTTGTTTGCATAAACGGAGACTAATTCTTGGCCATTTTGCTTAGACTGAAAGAATTTTAGCAATGGATACAGTACAAGGGTAGTCCAGAAAGTAATGCACCACAATTTTTTTCTTCAACAATTATTTATTGAACACAATGAAACTTATACACACGAAAGAATGGCGTTTCTTCTACACTCCCTATTTTTCCACATAATCTCTGTCCTATTCTATGGCCTTCCTCCAGTGAGACAAAAGGGCGTGTATACCCTGTCGGTACCAGTCCTTGTTCTGTTCATGCAACCATCTCTTCATTGTGCGAATCACCCTCTTCGTCATCCTCAAAATGTCTTCCACGAATGGCATTCTTCAAGGCCCAAACAAGTGGAAGTCTGAGGGTGCTAGGTCAGAGCTGTAGGGTGGATGGGGTGACACTGTTAAACTTTGTTTCGTGATGTGTTCCAATGTCCTTAATCTCGTGTGAGGGAGAGCGTTATCGTGTTGAAGCAAACAATCAGCTGGGTTGTTATAGCGTCCAAGTCGCTGGAAGCACTTTGAAACTTTGTTAAGAGATTCATCAAACCCAATCACAAAGGGGTGGACAGTACACATTTGGCCAAGTTTATTAAAAAGTTCTTGTTTAAAACTCAGGGCTAGACCAAAAGCAATTAAATATCCCATTTTCGCATGCCCAAGTTGAAGCTTTGCAGCTATATCACTATCGGGAAACATGTTCCGAAATAAATCAACATCTTTTTCAGCTGTTCTGAATGACTTGTGAGTGTAAAAAGATTGCAAACACCATTTAATTTCAGCTGCTAAAACTTTTTCACTTTGCATGTACCGTACTTACTTTTAATTGAAGAAACGTTTTTATTTGATGAAGCTGCTGAGATATCGTTTGTTGCAAATATTTCTGAAGTAGGCCTCTCGTCGGATAGATTTTTTGCTTCGTCAACGAGATGGCCTGAAATCGCATTTTTTGCAAACGATAATAAAGTGGCAGAACTGAATGCTTTCTCTTTGCTTTGGTGTTTCTTTCCTTTCATGTAGCTTATCAAAGCCTGTCGTTCCATGGTAATAATTGAAATAATTGTTTGTGGACAGAGTCGAGAACCTGCACTGTAGACATCGCTGGTTTTTTTTAACAAGCCACTGTTTTAGTTCAGGATCTTGAAGCCAGCCTTCCTGAAACGACGTCTTCCAGTTTCTTCTTTTAGACATTATGTTTATCATACGTTAGAAAAAAGTTGAATATTGCTATGGTGTAACCACCCAATGAACACTTAGGCACAGAGGCCTAAACGTCACATGTTTCTGTGTGCGAAGCCAACGAATCGCTACATTGGGTAGCGCTTTGTGCTTAAATGTAGCTTTTCGCTTCGTTCGTGACGTAAGAATTAAGCATCGAATCCCCTCTCGAGTCCTCTCATTGGCTTAGTTGATGTGACACTATTGTTAACAGGTGGTGAAATCGATAAACAAACCACAACCAATAGTATAAATAATGGTGGATAGCAGACGAAGAAAATTTCCCGACAAAAGAAAAAGATTTCAAGTATAATTCCCGCTTTTTCCCGACAATAAAAAAGGCAAGTACAATTCCCGCTTTACCTGAAATTCCCGATGCGTGGCCACCCTGTAACATTACTACGACTCATTTACAGGAATCCAAAAATGAGAAAAAAACTCCATCACCAGTATTAACCAAAGGTGAGGAGAGAAAACACCTGCTATCAATAACAGTTTATATTAGGCTAAGTAATTTGAACACTTTCACAGTTTCATTATCAATTCAACTTAAAAATACCAAAAGTTTAATAATTATCATTATCTACAATACCTTTGGTTATTATTTGTCGGCCTCCAGAGAATCATTATGACTAATAAAATAACAGAAAACAAAAGACGCCAGTAGGCTTCATCAACCCATAATTCTTTCCAATCCTACAAAAGAAAATAAATTAATACAGAGGTATAGTCAGATATGGGGAAAGTGATTAGCTGAAAGTGTAGATCATGAAAAAGGAAAGCTGTACTAAAACAAAACTTTTACTTACTGTCATACATTGTGGTTGACGATGGTTTTTCAATGACCATACCATAAATGCTACCGATGCTTAAGGGAAAATAAAAAAATTTATATAAGGTACTTTTTCCTAAAGAATACTGCTTAAATATAATAGTGTAATGCAAAAAAGCTTACAAACCTAACACAGCAAATATTAAAGTATTAGTAAAATGCCTATATAGTGAAAGTTTAACTACATTTCTTCTTAGCCGTAATGTTCTGGTTGTCTGTACAAGACTACTAAATATGTCAGCAAAGTTAAGGAAAATATTTGAAATAAAAGGCAAATATTTATCATATAAAAAGATCAAAATATCATTTATAACAATGCAGTAAATATTTCTTTAGTACACTAGCTAGCAATTTGTCGCCGGACACTTCTCCAAAAGCGCATGGGATCATCCGTACACGTTATACAACCTAAAAAAGACGTTGATGGGTTAGAAAACACTCAGAGCTGCTATTGCAGTCAAAATGAACAGGCAACGTGAACTTACTGCAAAACAAAAAGGGGTGATTGTAGAGCCCACAGGTTTAGGCATTCGATCCATGATATTTCCAATAAATTTCAGATACCCGCTCAATAGTGAGCGATGTTATTTTGAAGTGGAAGAAAGAGAGGGTTATAATATGCCAACCCAGACCCAGTAAACTGGTGAAACTGACAGATCACGACTGTCGATGCTTGAAACGTGTGGTGAAGTCAAATCAGAAGGCTTCCTCAAAAACTTTGCCACAGGACTTTCAATTGTCTAGTGATGCAAGTGACTGTACCGACAGCTGGGAGATTGTCAATCTCGATTTTTATGCATGAGGAACAGTTCACAAGCCAAACATCACAGCCTTCAATGGACTTGTCGATTGCAGTGGTGCAAGGAACATTGCCATCATATGGAGTGAAGAATCCTGCTATCAGGTGTGGCAGTCCGATGGATGTGTGTGGGTTTGGCGAATGCTTGGTGAACAATATTTACAGGACTGTGTCATACCCATAGTGAAATTCAAAAGAGGTGGCATCATGGTCTGGCCTGCTTTTTATTGTATGGTCTTGGTCCTCTTGGTGAAGTTCACGGAACCATGAATGCCGAAGAATACCAAAGAGTTCTGGGCAGTTCTGTGCTACTGAAATTGTAGGAACACTTTGGTAATGGCCTTGTTTCAGCATGACATTGATTGCTTCCTGTCATACAGAAGACACTATTAACACATGGTTTGAGGAAATGGGTGTGGGGATACTTGACTGGCAGACGAAAGTCCAGACCTCAACCCCACTGAACACCTTTAGGATGAATTAGAGCTCCAGTTGAAAACTAGGCCATGCCACCCAAAGAACACCATTCAGCTGTTTGCTAATTTAAAGGATGAATAGAGCAAGATTCTCACCGATACATATCACAAATTGCAGAAAGTCTTCCTGTAAGGTTGCCGATGTCATTGCAATAGAAGGCAGCCCTACGCGATACTGATGCCGTGCAGGGTATGATTTAACTTATTGGTAAGAGATGTCCAGTGATGAATGGCCAGATTGTGTATATACTGAAGAACAGCATTATCAATAAAATCAGCATAAAAATCATGGTGCAATTAGTGATTACCATCTTTTTTATTTTTATAAGAAATTGTCATTATATTTTGTATTAAAAGTTTCCTTTTAATTCTTTATAGGATTATTGTACTTTATCATTTACTTGGATTTTTATAGTCCCTTTTGTGATCAACTATTCATTTATATTTTATAGTTTTTTAATTTCTTTCTACTGTATTCTATTTTCTTATTGGATCTTTATTATATGACATTTATATCCGTGTAGACGTACAAAATATACACAAGTTATATTGGAAATAAGCTTGGGGGAGTAAAAACAAAAGGGAAATCGATGATGATTAAACAAATGATTGAGCTGACAAGGCATTAGTGAACACAATGAGAAAGCAAAAGAGTAATAAATTAGATTCGATAAGTTAGATGTAGCAATTAAAGAAGTTAATATTATTTATTTAAAATAGTTCTAAAATAATTGTGTTTATTCAAATTGGCAATTTATGTTCATTTTAACCAGAGAGAGGGGATTAAGAACCACCAGGAAATAAAATGAAAAGGTGGGGGGAGAGAATCGTGATATGAAAAGGGAAGGGAGAAGAGAACAATAGGTGTAGAATAACTTCCGGGAAATAGAGTTCAAGGTTAGAGAACTTTTGCGTAGTAAAAGACGATTTTATATAAAAAAAATTGAAAGAGAAGTAAGAAGAAAGTATGTAAGAGAGGGTTGACCAAGAGAAGTTGTCGAGTAAGATGCAAAAAGTGATCTACTGCGAACTGGAACAATGACGACGATGCGAAACACCAGCGAGAAGTTGTCGGGAAGGAGCAGGGTGAATGCCAGTAAACTGAGACCACACGTAGCGTAAGCGCTATTGCTTGGTGAGACAGGACGGGGCGAGAAGGAATTTCTTGTGGGTTTAAGGGGAGTCGCTCCTGTGCGGGCTGATTTTTTAAAAATTATAATAATTTTTCTATTTATGCATAGAATTAAATAAAATTTTGAACACTGAAAGATCTAGAAATTATCTACAAAAGGACACCAAGTGCATCCTTATATCTGCAGTAGTTAGCAAGTTACAAAGAAGTACATTTGTTTGGCTTTAAATTAATTTTTAAATTTAACTAATACAGCTAGAAAGGTTTTGTATACTCCATTGAAAAGAGCAGACATTTTTCATGAGGGCAGATTGATTATTTTTTTTATTTTTTGTCTAAAAATTTTTTTTTTTTAATTATAAAGTATCGTAAATATCTCAAGTTACGATTGCACCCTAGAAGATTGGAGATCATAACTTTTTATCTAATTATTATATTGAAAAAGTAATCAATCTGCCCTCTGCAGGAGAATAAGATCTTTCCAAAATGTCCAAATTTATGAAAATCCATTCACTAGAAGTCGAGATATTTTAAAATATAGAATCGCATTTGGTGAAAAAATTGAACGTGAGAAAAATGAAATCAAAGTTTGCCAATATCGTACATACACATTTCTTCTTCTTATTATCCTATGGAGATTAGGTTTACGCCATTATACAAGGGTCTAATAAAAACCAGATAATTTAATTTAACCAAGGGTTAAAAACTTACAAATTTGAGAAAATCACTTGCACAGATTGAAAGTAGAAGGTTTGAAGGTTCCAATATATAATTTTCAAATTTTGACCGAAAATTCGATTTTTTAGGAGCGACTCCCCTTAAGCAAGGCGGTTCTCGAGTCCTGAGCCAGTAATAGTGGCCAACACGTGGGATAGTTTCAGCGATACCAGTGTGACGACTGTGAAAGACCAGCGAAGCAACAGCTGAGGAACCAACGCCGGGATGACAACAACGAGATATCAGCGGAGAACAGCTGAGGAGACAACAGCCCTGTTAATTATCAAATACAGAATACTCACTCAAAAGAGCGACAGCTGGTGCATATTGATGACTAAAGGCCACTAAAGGGAATATTGAGTGTGGGGGAAATCACTGCAACCAAGCTAGGCAGAAGACCAAACCAGCGATCAACTATAAAAATTCTAAGCACAAGGAAGGGGGTGATGGGCCTTGTTATGATGCATCAGAATAACAGATATGTGTGATTTAAGAAATCTCAATAAACTGTATGGGCCCTCGCGTGTTAAAGTTATTAAGCATGTTTAATAGTAATATTGATAGTGTTGGTCGTGTGTAATCTTAAACCGTAATTTTTCTTATTATTACGAGAGAGAAAAAAATGGACTGGGCCTCACTTTTGACAGCTTTTAATGGTGAGCAATTGTCAACCATTAATATTTTATGTTAATCACGATATTTTACCTTTTCATTATAGCTCATAATTAATCATTTAGTCATTTATATTCCGTTTATTCTGAATAAATTAATAAAACTTTCAATTCAATTACAATAATTCTTGCTGTTTTGCTAATTAATGAGCATGAACTTAGTGAATAGAGGGAGGGATAAGTTGAGTATTGCGGCACAACCAAATACTCGAAACGAATTTATCGCTATACGATGCTAGAGCCAGGACAGAGTTGATACATGAATTCATTTCTGGAATACGCATATACAGTAAAACCTGTGCTAAAGACCACCTGTATATAATGACCACTTTTGCTTGGTCCCGCAGAAAGTTACATAGCAAATCTGTTATCGTAATGACCACTTGTCTAACGCGACCAGCGACCAGCATTTTCGATCCCCTATGTATCTAAACCCATACTAAAAAACCTGTCTATAATGACCACTTAAGCAAACAATTAGGTCCTAATGTAACTGCAACTATCACAATTCTCTGTAATCCACCAGTCAATCAAGAAATAAAAAAATGCAATTACTGATTCTTTTAGTCTACTAATATGTTTACTATGTCAGGCCTGTCTTCAGAGAAGCAAATCTGTTGCTCTAAAATCCCTAGGGGTTTCCATAAAGTCTGACTGGTCGTATATTATTTTATTTTTTTGTGTGTATTAGTGAAATACGTAATTTATTTAAATACTAAAAAACTCCACTTTTTTAAAATAAATTTCTTTCATTAAAAATCTGATTTTAAGGCTTTGTTAATAACACCCCAGAATTATGAATAGATCATGGGAATACTCTTAGCCAATCAGAGTGCTTTTCTAATGCCTTGGGAAAGCTTTGATCGGAAAAACAAAATTTTTTTGAAAATATTTAAAATTCTTAGTTAAATATTTTGTGACTGAGGGTCAGTGTGTGTTTGGTTTGGAGGGGGTGGTGCATGCGTGTGTGTATATGTGGGTGTGCGTAAATGTAGGGGTTTGTTTGTTTGAGTAAGCTGGAGTTAAGTTTTGTGGTCGGTATAATGGAAATATTGTTGTAGTAAAGAGAGTTATCAAAATTTTATGATGATATTGTTAGGCAGGGTCGGAGGTTTCTCTTTGCACCAACAATGCCGTAGCCAAATAAGGCCGAGCTTTGTTGTATTGAGGAGAAATTCTCGGTATAACTGCGTGCTTTGTTTTTCAGAATGTAATTGTTTGTTAAAAGTTTTTTTGATGTTGTTGTTAAGCGAACAGCGTCGGCAACGAGTGTAATGACGGATTTAGTGATGAACGATGTTTTGACTCTTGTCATGCAAGGATTATTCGAAAATGGCAGTCCATTAAGCCCTTGTTCGATAATTAATGCATGAAAGCGTCTGGAGCGGTGCTAAAAGTTTTTATTTACTAGTAATTTCATAAAATCTGCTGAGCCCACAATGAGCCTTGTAAGAAGTAGTTTTGATTATGCTGAAAACTCCGATCGACGAAAGTTATGGCGTCCCTATTGCGAGTGTGCATAAGATTAAAGATCGACAGTGATAAGAAGACAACTTGCCATCTATACGGTGAGATCATTTCAATTTATTCTAAAAACGGGATAAAGTAACTTGACCTTCAGTTAGACGAAATCAATTCGAACGCTGAGTATTTCAGATGTATAATCAACTTTGCTGAACAAGTTCCACGGACTACTTTCCCACGCGTTAAGTGCAATGTAGAAACAAGTGAACAGTCAAAGCCAAGTAATTTTCGCTCTCAAAAGAGAACTGTGCGGGAAATTTCAACACGGTCGCAGTAGGAACTGAAAACTGTTGTTAAAGAGTCAGAAAAGCCGCGTGTTCAATGATCGTGTTAAATATTATGTACATGGCTGAATAAATGCTTTGTCTTGCAACTGAATTAAAATATGTATACTAATAATTGTAAAGAGCGGTGTAAGCGGACTCGATGTTAATTGCGCACGAAAAGGTGCGGTGTTAGAACTCAATTTATAACGAAAGCTCCCGGGTAGTTAAACAAAGGAAATATATTTACTCTGACAACTATATCACGGGGCGTAATATAGTAAGGGTTACGGTATCCCTCCTTGATTAAAATGGATACACGACGCCTGAGTGCGTTGAATGTGAATGTAGAAAATAAACCTGTGGTTGCCGCAAGTTACGTTGATTGAGTTAGCACCACTAAAACGTAGTGCTTGAGTCGCTTATACAGGCTGATAGTATAAAATAGGATATATGAGAGTTTATTGCCATAAAGTGTATGCTTTATTTACAAACACGATAACTTAATATTCATCTTGGAACTGTTATTAGTTTTAGATTTTGGGGCCCCAGTTCTGTTGAATTAATTAATTAGTTAAATGATTGTTAATGGTTTATTTAATTTGAATAATGATTTTTCTGGTCATTAGTAAATATCAGTATTTTCCCGAAACACACTGTGTCTAGTTTTTTTTTTGGTGACCTCTAACGAGTCCACCCTCCCTAGCCATCACGTACGAAGGTTGGGTAAGTCCCGCGACCCGATTAAGGTCACGCCCCCGCACGTGGGTGGCACAATTTAAACAGAATAAATAGAATTTTGATAAAGGTTTGAAATGAGCCACTTTTTACACAAACGGGGTCATTTAGGCCTTGAACTATCCGATATCCTGCAGATTGTCTGAGAAACGGGATATCAGAGAAAATTATGACAGGAAAGGTGGTTTTCCTTATTTTGCAAATTATCTGGGAGGTGGATTATGCACGTGAAATTACGGTATTAAATGATGGATGTAGAGGAAAAGAAAGATGAGACACAAGAGCTCTGGAATAAAATAAAAAATGAACACAGGGTGGTAAAACCCTGAAAAAAGCTGATGTTTCGCATAGAGGCTATCTTTATCAAAGAAAAGAGTGAAAGTGTTAATAGCAGGTCTAAGACATCTTATATGCACACAACGTGGGGGGGGGGGGGGACTACGGAGTTCGCTTGCAAGAGCCACCTTGGGAACAAAGAAAATGGCTCTTATATCTGGACTGCTCTTACAACCAGACAATACATAAACAATATGATAGAGTGTTGAATTTTGAAGGATATTTATTACAGGTAAACTCCACAGAAAAAATCAACTTTATTTTTTTTTTTTTTTTTTTGCATCATAACATTAATCCAGGTTAATAGAGTATATATCATTCAAAATTTTTTGATTTTTCCTAATATTTTATTAGACAGTGTAAATAGACAGTTGGATAGAAATTTCACATTTCATAGATTTCTGGAATCAGAATCGATTAAAAACAGTTATTAGTTTTTGACAGCGAGGGAACTGGTATCCAACTCAAACAGCATCGTGTGCTCATTTTGAAGCGTCTTGCTTTGTCTATGCATCCGACATTTTAAATTCAGTATCAATTCAAACAAGAAATTCGCTGAAACTAGATCATGTATAAGGTGGAACTAGATGCTCTTCCAACTCTAAACGGGCCTGGCGTTCTTCAAGAGCAACGACCGCAACAGCATGTGCTGAACGCCTAAGGAATGAGGTAAGCCTATCTCCTGTGTAGAGCACATGCCGCCTTAATGTGCATTCGCCGACGTGGCAAGCAGAAGATCCCGTTTCTCAGTTTAATGCATAGGGCTGTTTATCACAGAAGTTGCAGTAGCATTTAATTCTGCTAACGGCCCTTGTAATCGCTGTCACTGTTATCAAGATCGCAGTCGTCACTATTGGTCTTGTTTCATATTCATAGTCATTGACTATCATCAGTTTAAAAGGTGATGCAACTAATCGATAGCGTCCAACGTGTGACGTCACGAATTCAAAACTCCTTCGCATTTCTCCGCAACTTGTGACATAACAGTTGCCGAAACATGGCACCAGTGTCGATCGCAGGGGGAGGGAAAAATGAAAGATTTTATATAATTTATCAATTTTGAGTACGAAATTAAAAATTTTTTATACAGGCTACGTTGTTATTGAGACCTTCATCTTTCATTTTAAACAAGGTTGTTTTGGGTGTGGAGTTTACCTTTAAGATATTTCATCTGACAATTTCATATATTGTACATATCAAGAATAGAAGAAATCTGTTATTTTAATTCTGTGAAAAATTAAAAGTAGATATGTCAATAATCTCTTCAAGTTCATAGAAACCCTTATAATCTGTATAGATTCGCTCCAAAAACTGGCACATAATTGACAGAGCTGCATTATGCGATATTTTCGGTGGCTGTTCAACCATCCAGATTTTCGCTTCCTGTAACTTCATCCTCAACTGTTTCACCTTTTTACTTATTTGCAAATGCGTCTGTCAGAAAGGATTCCAAGCACACAAAATCTTTGTAACAATGAAGAAATGCTTCAAACTCAACTTCGGAGATTCAGTGAAATTCATTCATACATCTTGTGAGATTAAAACCTTTTCTACATCGTTTAAGCAGAAACCTGCCTTTCAAAAAACAGTTTTTAATGGTTGTAGGGGAAACTAGAAATCAAGTTCGTTTTAGCATATAGGATGTCTTCAATAATTCAATCAATTTCGCAAAAGCAGTTGTTGTGTAATGAGATGAATCAACGTACAAGGTGAGGTAAATTAAGTAAAGGTTTAATTACCATAGGAATTAATATAATACATAAGAGAGAGAGAAAAACATAACATGGTGGTTACATGAAGGATGATATCGAGTCTGTGTCGAGAGTAAAACGGTCGCATGACAACAACAGAAAAGATTAGGTGCGCCGTCTGGTGGCAACACAATGCATTGCACACCTTCCCCCTGATTGAGAGTACATAGTCCTTAAGGTAGGATGGCGGTCGGCTTTGTCGTTGTGGTCGAGTCTGAAGTGCCGCTGTCGGGAGTGTTGTTGCAGTTGCTGCATTGTTTTGAAACATTTGTAATTGTTCATCGCCTTGTTGCGGTGTTGACGATGCAGTAGTTCTTCATTACTAGGTGAAGCTGCGCTGTTTTGAGCACGCATGTGATCCACGTGTCTTCGAGCGAAACTAGTGGGTGTTGCAATTTCGTATGTAACTGGACCCAGTCTGCAATGTACAATAGTAGGAATCCATGCTGATTCTTTTCCACTCTGATGTGCGTAAACAGTAGCACCAGATGAAAATTGGCGGGCGGTAGTAGTAAATTGTTTAGTATCACGTTCCATGCTATCTGGGTGTGTCAAGTCTAAACATGAATGTAGACGGCGTTTGAACAAAAGTTCAGCTGGGCTCAATACTGTAGACGAATGAGGGGTAATATGTTGCGACAATAAATAGCTTGATAAACGCTTTTTCCAGTCGCCAGTGATGATACATTTTAAGCTTTCTTTCATAGATTGAACAGCTCGTTCTGCTTGACCATTTCCAGCTGGATGCTATGGTGATATTCTTATATGCCTAATTCCATTCTTTTGTGTGAATGTGGCAAAATGAGATGAGGTGAATTGCGGTCCATTGTCTGAAACGATTGTATCAGGAATTCCATGAGTTGCGAAAATTTCACGTAGCGTCGCAATTGTAGCTTGTGCTGTAGTATTTTGCATTTGACGAACTTCAATTCACTTGGGAGTATGAATCGACTAAAACAAAAAACATATGTCCCTGAAAGGGGCCTGCAAAATCAATGTGTAGATGACTCCAAGGAATTGTCGTACGTTCCCATGGGTGAACTGGAGCTTGTGGAGGGTTATGTCGGGTAAGCTGACAGCTGGAGCAATTGTTGACAATGGTTTCTATGTCTTTATTCATAGATGGCCACCATACATATGATCGGGCAAGGGCCTTCATTTTTACAATGCCAGGATGAGCTAAGTGTAACTCGTTTAACATGTTAGTACGAATAGTTGGGAGAATAATTACTCTACATCCCCATAATAAGCAATGTTTATGGACAGAGAGTTCAGTAAAACGAATAGCATAGGGTTTTAGTTCATTTGAATCATTCAGTATAGGCAAACCATTAAAACATGATGTTTAACTTGATTTACTATAGGGTCGTTTGCAGTGTGTTTTGCTATATCCGTAGCAGTGATTGGAGATTCCTCGAATTCTTCAATAAATAGGATTTCTTTTACAGATGGAGGATCAAAGTCTTCAGTTGGGAGTGGAAGGTGACTAAGGGCGTCAGCATGAGAAATTTTTCCTGCAGGACAATATTCAAGCTTGAAATTGTATGCGGCTAAATTAACAGACCATCTCAGCATACAGGGAGACATCATGAAGGGAGTAGGTTTATCTGTTGTAAATAGTCCTAACAACGGTTTATGATCTGAACGTATAACAAATTTAGTTCCATATACGTAATGATGATAATGTTTAACACCATGAATAATAGCTAATGCTTCATGATCAAGTTGTGAATAATTGCGCTCTGCTTGTATTAGAGTACGAGATGAGAAAGCAACTGATTTTTCTATTCCAGAAGAATCAATTTGAGAGAGTACTGCACCAATACCATACGGCGATGCATCACATGTCACTATAATAGGTTTCGATGTTGCAAAAGGAATGAGTACCTTTTCTGATGTTTTGAAAAAGCTTTAAGTCTTGAAAAAGCATTCTCATGTGTACTAGTCCACTTCCATTGTTTTTCGTTGTCTAACAGACAGTATAAAGGTTCTGCAATAGTTGCTCGATTTGGGATAAAACTATCGTAGAAATTAAGAAGTCCAAGGAAAGCTTGCAGTTCTTTCTTGTTCTTTGGATTCGGAGCACTTTTAATTGCTTTGATTTTATTTTGAGAAGGCTGGAGTCCATTTTTGTCAATTGTATGACCTAGAAATTCTACTTCATGGACGTTAAATATGCTCTTGTCCTTATTGAGACGTAGACCTACCTTTGATAGGCGTGACAGAACTTGGCATAGGCGCTCTGCTAACTCGTTTTGTGTTGAAGCACAGATAAGAATGTCATCGAAGTATGGTATGACACCTGGAAGATTTGACAGAAAGTTATCCATAACACTTTGAAAAATACCTGGGGCGACACAAACACCAAATTGTAAACGTTTGATTTTGAAAGCTCCTCGATGAGTGATGATAGTTTGGGCCTCTGATGAATCTTCATCGACAGGTAGCTGAAGATAAGCCTGAGCTAGATCTATTTTAGCAAAAACAGAGCTAGGTGGTATAGATGTCAGTAATTGTTGAACAGCAGGGATTGGATAAGGGTGATCCCGCATTGCTTTATTGATAGTTATTTTATAGTCACAACATAAGCGTATCTCACCTGAAGGCTTGATGATTGGAACTACCGGCGTTGTCCATCTGGGGTTGTCGATTGGTTCTATGACTCCTTGTTCTAGAAGTGTATTGCGTGCTTTATCAATTTTTGGTCGTAATGCCAGTGGAACAGGTCTTGCTTTAAGACGAATAGGTGGATATTTCGGATCGATAGGCGAAGAGATGGGTTGTCCTTGGTAAGAATCCAATTCAGGAGTGAATATATTAGCATAATCAGTCAGTACTTGTTGAACTGAATCATGATTTGTTTCTAAAAACCGGATAAGGTAATTCCTAAAGGTGCGAACCACTCGTAACCTAGAAGGTTTGATTTGTCTCTGTACGTGACTAAAAGTCATAGATTTTGCTTAAATCCATTATGCTCAACTGTAGCCAACATTGACCTTTGAAATCAATGTGTTGATGTTGGTAGTCTCATAGCACAAATGGTACCTGGGTGAGTTTAAGATTTCCATTTTTATTAAGGTCTTGGAAAGTTTTTTTGGAGATGATGGAATATACTGATCCGGAATCGACTTTCATGTTGCATTTGAGTCCATTTATCTGTAGCATCACAGAGCATTTTCGTGGGGGGTGATTCTTGAGACAACTGATTAATTACATATTAATTACGTACTGACTTCTCCTGATGCATTTGTTGTATTATACTGCCTTTGGTTTTTTGTTTGTTCGCGTGCACGACACACACGGAATATATGTCCTAGTTTTGAGCAATGACGACATACGGCGTTTCTATGAGGACAGTTTGAGCGGGAATGTCGACCTCCGCATCCTTGGCATTCTTTCTGAACATGCTGAATGGGAGTAGCAACATTTGATGTCAGTAGAACTACTGTCTCTTTAGTACACGTGTTCTTTCTTGATTTGAACTTGGAGTTTTTATTCTTACGTTGTATGTTGCTGATGACCTCGGGTGGAGAGGTAGAGAATCATTCGTTTGCACGGATTTCTCTCACTTGAACAGCTGCAGTTTCAGCAGATAATGCTTGCTGTGTGGCTTGTGTGAAAGTCAATGTTGATTCATCCTTCATTCCGCAGACGAATTGATCCTGTAGACGCTCGTCGAGAGTAGCACCAAAATTACATAGATCTGCTAGTTGACGAAGATCGGTGACAAATGAATTTACTGATTCACCTTCTCTTTGAGTTCATTTGTGAAGTTGGAAACGATGAAAAATTGTTGATGGTGCCGAGGCATAATGATTTTTTAGAAGAGTTAAGAGTTCTTCAAAAGTTTTTGTTTCAGGCAACGCCGGCGAAACAAGTGATCGAACAACGGTGAGGCTTTGTAGGCCTATGACAGCTAACAGAGTTGCTCGTTTACGTTCCGGTTCCACGGTGTTGTTTGCAGCGCAGAAGTATTTAACTTGCTCAGCATAAATGTCCCATAGTTTTGGATTATCGACATCGAAGGGTTGGAGAGTGCCAATGATGGACATGATTGTTTAATAGAGAAGAAACTTGCCTTTTGGAGATGAGCAGATGGCTTGGAGTTGTAATGAGCGGGAGAAATGGCGTCTCGTCTTTGTTGCGGAGTTTTTCAATCCAGTTGCATCGATGTGGTTTCGTTGAATTTCTCATTAAATTACATCCCATCCTCGTCGCCAATTGTTGTGTAATGAGATGAATCAACGTACAAGTTGAGGTAAATTAAGTAAAGGTTTAATTACCATAGGAATTAATGTAATACATAAGAGGGAGAGAAAAACATAACATGGTGGTTACATGAAGGAGCATATCGAGTCTGCGTCGAGAGTATTACGGTCGCATGACAACAAGGGAAAAGATTAGGTGCGCCGTCTGGTGGCAACACGATACATTACAGCAGTCATTGATGTGCCATCACTTAATGCGTGTAGCATATTACGCATAATCTGCACGTGATAGTGTGCCTTAATTGCTCAGATAATGCGTTGGTCCAAAGGTTGAATCAATGATGTTGTGCTCGGTGGCGTAAAAATGATCTTTATGTTTTGTAGAGGTGAGTGAACCTTGTGGCAAGGGGCATTCTCGGCAAAAAGAATGATCTTCCTGACTCTTAATTCTGTATCTAACTTTCTTAAGATGTCTCTCTAAATCCATCCAGATGCATAGAGGAATCTACATAAACAAGCAAAGAATGCGCAAAATACCTGTACCTCTTAATCCAGTTAAGAACTGAAATAAACAACTTGTACTTTTGTCTTTGATTTAGTTTTCAGTCCCTCCAGGACTTCCAATTTTTTTCTCCACAGATAAGGCGTTTCTTGTTTTAAATGCCATTCTCTCAGATTCGACTTGATGAAAACTTTAATCAACATTGACAATTGTAACGTTCCAGTAAATGTTAGTTACGTTTGTCTGACGAGAGGGAGGGGGGTAACAAGTCTTTTATTTCGCAAGTTTATCTGTGTAATCGTCACGTGTTTCAGAGCGCCGATGCACTTTTGTTTTGCGTTATTTTGTATTATTATAATAAATTTTGGTTTATTATAATTAGTAAATTTGTCCCTTGTTGAGTGTTTTGTGTTTTGAGCATGTTGTTTTGTAATGGGTTTGTTGTCGTTATGAGCGACTGTTGAGATCGTTCGCGAAAGCGTGCTTGGATTTTTAGTACTGATTGTTCTGTGATCGTCGTTGAAATAGTATTGTTTCGTAATGTTCTGTGTGTGTTTTGTTTGTTACAGAAAGGTTTTGTTTATATGTTTATGTTTCTTGTTTTCCTTCGATTTTTCTTGAGGCAAGCGGACGTGTCTTTCGTAGCGGGATGTTAAACGCCATGTTCGAATGTTATGTTCACGAAGCCGAAAGATGTTTAGCCATTTAAGTGCTGTTAAAATATAAATCAAAGAGAAATGTGATTCCTTTTGCCATTTTGGCCTTGTAATTTTTGAAATTTTGTCCATGACTGCTCGTTACGCTGGAACCATGTCGAGCGCTAAAATAGAACGTATGCAACATTCTTCAAAGTTGACTCGTGATGACGCCTAAACGAAATGAAAAGTTTGTAATTACCCGATTTTTGGCACGTGAGATGTTGATTAATAAGAACAGTCGTCCGCAATTGATGATGACAACATAATTTTGGTGAGTGACTGATTTTCTTTATTTATTCCGCCTGAACGCGCAAAGACACTTGGAGAGAGTTTTGATATCGGTGCGCCGCCGAACCTCCCGCCGATGGCACCGATTCAAAGCGAGACTCATGTTTACAGCAGTGCTGCGCTCCGTGCAAGATTAAGAAACACTCATTAACTGTTTAACATCATTGTAGACGTTGTATTTAAATGTGTGTTAGATGTTATGCTAAGCTCTGTAAATTCTTGGTTTAGATATTAAGAGTATGAGCGCATTCGTACAGGCGTGGGCAGTTCGCACAAGGGAGTAACGCACTGGCAAGTAGAGGGAGTCGAGCGCCAAGGTCTCCACTAGTCACAGCTCGGTTGCCTGTTTACGCACGGAGCTTTGTGTGAGGGAGTCGGCTGCTAGCTGGAGGACGCTGGGAGTAAGGTCGCTGTGCCCACCAAGAGGGGTTACAGCACCTCCCCCCTAGCTGACCATAAAGGAGGTGCGGTGCACGTGAGAGCGTACACATTTGGGACACATTTCAGAAGCACAGTGCCTTATATGCAGATTAACGTCTCTGGTTTCATGTACCTCTCCAGCCATGCTTGAGCTGAAGCCCTCTGTTGCATTTATGGTTTCCACTCATGTACAATGCTAGCTTGACATCTGAGACGAGCAACGCCTCAATTTGATGCATGGTATTTAGTAAAGTAGTTTATGAAGGGGCCCCTGATTTTGATAATACATCGTTTATGTTGATAATTTATGATTATTGTTGTAAAGGAATATGATAAATAAAGTTATTGTAATGAAATTCTACCACAGTGTCAGGTCCCACATCAATTAGTATAGTCCCGAAACCGTAGCACCATGCCCCCTCACTGTGTCATTATCAAACACTGTGGAGGTGGTGACGCTACACTGGAACCTGAACAGGGACCAAACATCCGGAAATTCCGGATTATTGAGGACGACCTGATACCATGTTAGAAATTTGTCAATGTTTGACGTGGAAAGGTGGTAAGTGGGTAAATGTTTGAGGGTATATTAAGTATGGTATTTGCTTCTTGCTAGCAATTCCAGCATTCCACCCATGTGTCACCCGTGGAAGATGGCAAGAGGGGAAAAGGTGCATTAAGTTTTTTAAGTCACCGAAATTATTAACTGTCCAATATCGGAATAAAAGGAAAACACAAATCCACAATTTTTTTTTTTTTTTTTTTGTGAATTTGTGTTTTCCTTTTATTCCGATATTCTATATTGGTGTCCACAGTTTCTGGCTATTTTGTTTTAGTTAATAACTGTCGTTTAAATTGTGATCCATTATGTCTTTTTGTTTTTGAATCTTATATGCTTTGTTATGAATTTAAGGATAATTGATTAGGGGTCCCAAGTCTATTTGTTTCTCTAAGAATTATTTGCTTGATTGAGTTGAACTATTTATGAATAAAATGTTTTCTGCTATACACATAAACGCCTGATCTTTGGGTTAATTTCATCTATCCCTCCCGTTGCAAGTTCTAACAACCTGCTCCTGTCGCGCGTGAGTGTGCATTTTAATTGGAGGTACCTTCTGCCCCCCCACCCAAGCGCTCAGGGCACAGTGTGTTAATTTCCAAGTTTCTTCTATTGACACCATATGCCTTCTCCTTCGTACCATCATCACCTTTACCTTTAATTATGATCATTATATCCTGTTCAGAGGCTGTGTCAAACAGTATAAATGTCGCATTTGCTGTAAAAGTCACACTATATGTTCATCAATAAAAAGAAAAAAAAATTATAAGAAAGGAAACATTCCCAACATTAACAGTAAGAAAAAAAAACTCAAAGTAAATATAATGTTTGACAACTGCAACCAGGTTTTGGCGCAATAAATAAAAACCTCCATTCTAAAATTTATTTACCAGTAATAATCCTATAATTTTCATAATTCCTAACTAATCGTGAATAATAATAATAATAAACTTCATTATTAACTAAGAAATGTCTTATTTTTGTCCTTCTCTTCTCTCAAAAGAGAGGAATAAAGTTTAGTCTCTGACCGTAAAATAAAGTTGTCTCTTTTAATAATAAAGTAAAATTGGTCTCCACTTTCTTTTAGAGGCAACATTCCACGTTTTCTTAGTAGAATTCAAAATGGCGACTAAGTGACAATGCCAATCAAGACAATATATCTGAAATTTGGTGACTGTTTTTCCAGGTGAAATCTGTAATTAATGAGTTCAAAAAGTAAAGATAATTGCTTACTTATTAACTAGAGCTGACACAGTAATAAATGGAAAGCATGAATGCAACCAGTCTGAATGATAATGACTTTAGCCAAAAAAGTTAGCGAAGACATCCATCAGCCAAAAAGGTTAGGGAAGACAAATTTACTGATGATGGCCATTAATCTATCTTTTTAAAGATATGGAACAAAATGTTTAAATTTTCTTGTTAATTTTACATATGTTAAATTAGTTGCAGGATCCCGCAGGAGCCAAAATTTTTGAAAAAAAAAAATGAGAATTATAGTACAGGAAATACAGTACTTATTTTTAAGAATAATCTTTTCACAAAATACTTCATTTTAATATAAGCAAAAGCATGGAACATATCCCTACAAAAAAAAGTAATCTAAAGCCTATTGTCACAAGTAGATACAACAGTGACATGTGCAAGATGTCGTACAAAAGCAGAACTAGTCGTTATGTAATAAATGATGCTATTGAAAAAACAAACTCCAAATTCACTTTATGGAAATAGTAAGCAAAGACATGAAGAAAGCTTTAAAATAAGAACTTTTTAAAACAAGTTACTGCAATACAAAACAAGATATACATGATCAATTCCTAAAAATAATTTTCTCAAAAAACTTATTCCTATTATCATAATGATTTCTAAAGCAAAGGATATCCACCAACAAATGAAGGAATCAATCACTGCCAAAAGAATTTCAGCTAACATCAGCTGTCGGTAAGGATCCGTCCTGAGCTTGTACACTCGCATAGAGGCTTCCACTACACTCACTATGAAATATAATGCACCTACGCCCACAACTCTATGAAGTAATGGACCTAAGCGAGGCCTAAACAAAAAAGCATAAAGAAGGAAATACAATTAAAAGACAGAAAATAAAAATTATATTTAAGAGATGAAAACAAGAAAAAATTAAAAAAATATTTGGAACTTTTAAAAACATACAGTAAATGTTTTTATATCAGTTACCATTCGGACAAAGTTGATACCAGATCATCAAAATGTGACAAATTAAATGTGACAATGTGAAATTTAAATTTTCTTTTTTTTTTTAATAAACATCCTCATATATTCATTAATATAAATGCTATTTGAGTGTGTCCCTTTTGTGGGAGTAATAAGAACTGTTAGAATATTTTAAGAAACAGAAAAGAGGGGAAGGATTAAGTGGGTAAAGTCCTTACTTTTTATTTTATTGGCTGTTTAATGGAATTAATTGAGATAAATGTATATGCACGATTTAACTAAGGGAGGTCTATCTAACTTTATCTGTATATGTGCTGTGCATTCATTATAGGGATTAATTAAAAAGTAAGAATCTAAGGATAATTTAAGTGCTTTGAACCCTAACAGTAGATAGTTTGTTTTTTTTTTATTTGCTTGTATCAGCGACTATTGATACTAAATAGTTGAGGCGCATGGGAAGGAAGTTTTGGAATAGTTAATGGTACTTGCTTTAATTAAGATTAAGGGCTAATAAGAGTTGTGGTATCAAATATCACACAAGAAAAAAGGGATGATAAGAACCTCGAACCAGGGTTGATAGGAGCATACAGTCAGTGATACAACATTTTATTTTTTATTTTTTTTGTTTTGTGGTAAAGAGAGTTGGGTTAAGGTAAGTATGGTCTGAGGGATACCAAGGAGTTGTTTGTTTTTTGTTTAGTAATTAAGTCAATGAATGATAAGAGGTCACCCGGAGAAGTTTGGGTATTCGGGAGCGAACAAGTGCAATATGTACATATTTTTATTAAACAATATCAGCAAAATGACCTAAAAAAGTGAGCCTTAGAATCGAGTAGATACGGTATTTCTTTACTTGCTTAAACAGGGACCGAGGTTGCAGTCCGACGTCAACACGCGGCGAGCGGCCAAACAAACCTGGCAGGTGGCCGTTGAATATACAACTCAAACACTGAGTAAACATAAAAGTTCATCCAGAACCTCTAAATGATTGCTAAAACAGCATTCCACAATACACTACATGATCAAAGGAGTTGGGACACCCCTGTGAACACCTGGGGTGTTTCTCCTGGACTGGACTGGGCCCGCTCATCAAGGTGGACGGGAAACCTCAATGCTGATGGTTACAGGACCATTCTGGATAACGGGGCACTTCCAGCGCTGTGGGAACACTTCGGTGACGGGTCGTTCCTCTTCCAGCACGACAATGCGCCTTGCCACAATGCAAGAACCATATCCGACTGGTTTGACAAGACGCGGGTTGAAGAGCTGGATTGGCCCTCCCAGAGTCCTGATCTCAACCCCATCGAACATCTTTGGGACGAATTGGAACGACGTGTGAGATCCAGGATGGTTCACCCTACATCTGTCCAGGAACTGACCATGACACTCCTCGAGGAATGGGGGTCAATACCTGTGGACACATACCGTAAACTTGTGGACTGTATGCCATGTAGGGTGGAGGCAGTGATAGCAACTCGGGGTGGTCCTACACACTACTCCATTGAAGCTTTTTGTGGCTTTACGGTAGAGCAACAGGTATTGTCACAGTCGAAACTACAATATAAATATGACGGCTCTTTCCGTATCATGAAACAATTGAGTCTGGTTAACTACGAAATTAAGCCTCCATCCAGCACAAAGCTACAAACTGTTCACATTGATCGTCTGAAACCCTGTATAAACTACACGGCATCACAAACATTCAGAATGCAAGAGCTCACGCTTGACCACCCCTCCTATACTGGATGAAATGTGTGAGTCAGATCAGGAGGATCCCGGTGATGAGGTCCCAGTGAGACCTGTACTACCCTCAACAGTAAGCCAAGCGCCTATCTCAGCGGAACAAAGATACTCCCTACGCCCCAGACAACCACTAAATTACCAACACCTACAAATGGGTCGATCGTAATAAATCCATCCTTTAGCTTCAAATTGGTCCATGCTCTCCTGATTTTGAGAGTTATGGGGGGGGGGGGGGGGCTGTGTGACAACATTCTATTGTCCCTATGCATTTGACTACATGTGTGTGTTTTGTTTATTTTGCACCTCTGACCAAATATACAAATTGCATGTCTTATCCAATCGTAAATTCTTATACCGCATCACTCAATCTTTTATTCAGAGAAAACTTTCTAAGACAAATATTCAGTATTTCTAAGCTATAATGCAGTTTTGCTCATGCATACCCAAATTTCTCCTATTTTATTTCATTTAATCTTATGGGATTCTCCCTCTCTCTCTCCATCCGTATTTCCCGGGCGTCTCATCCATCACTTTCGAGCGAAGGAGAAGTTCATTACAAGGGCGTTGCCTACCAATGCATCGCTCCCCTGGTTTGACTTAGAAAAAAAAAAAAAAAACTGACGGCAAAAACGAGACACACAATGCATGCTACACTATACAAAAGTGTAGCATGCACAGAGGAGTGTGTGTGACGGAGACAGCCCATTGAGGGCTAGAGAAAAAACACAGATCTGCAAAATCTGCAGCTAGCCTATGTCCAGCCACACTGAAGTGCACAAGTAACAATATAAGAAGAAGGAGATAGAGAAGAGTGACAGAACAATTTAGAAGGCAGTGACAGGACAAAGTCATTGATAGCCAAGTTCCACGGCCGGGACGGGGAGCTGAACAGCACTTAGCCAACGAGTGTGTGGGCATTAGCAGACTCACATAGGCAGGAAGCATGGCAGCAACATCGATGAACACAGCAACAACGTAGGACTAAATCAACGTGGGACAGTTGATCACAAAGTTCCTTCATCTTCAGCAAAGTGCTCCGAGATAACGACACTTCTCCTCATAAGAGTGACTAATGTGACAGATAAGTGGTGATTCATTACATTTATTGGGCCCACGTGCAAAATTAACAACTTCCAAATTTCTTTATTACAATGATAATAGTGATCGCGCATTGAACTAGATGTAATTAAACTATAATCAACATTCAATCTAGAGGGGAGTCGAGAATGCCTTACTTTAAACTTTTGTTTTAGTAATTACAAACATGAATGACTCATTGTTGATTAAATCTTTTATGTCATTAAAATAATATATGTATACTAGAATACCTACTAATATCACTAACAGATAATTATTAATAGTTCTTTGGAATTAATTACTTTTGAGTAAACAGCTAAATTTCATACCTTATTAATGCGTAGTTTCATTTAATTCTTGTATGGTTATCTTAAAGTAGAATTTTAAGACAATTGGCCTGAGCGCTACTGTTATATGGGAGTAGGGAAGGGAAGGTTTTTAGACTCTTACTTGAGAAGAATTATCTCTTAAATATTATCCGTAAGTTTGAGAAGGACAGAAACCTTAATTGATAAGTCTTCTCTGTAGAAATTATTAAAATGCCCGTGCATACAAGGCAATCAAAAATATGTATACTAATGGTTGTCCTCGCTCTGTCGTGAGTGATCTTATTAATGACAGAGTAAGGGTGGTATCACAGGTTTCTCCTCCTCGGGGAAGGAACAAGGTTTCCTCATGTAAGGAATGAGGTGCAAGGTCTCCTCAAAAAAATTCAATTCCGTTCAAGCTTCCATTTTCTTTCCCTCCTTACATGAGGAGTCCTTCAACCTCTCCTCGAGAAAACTAGTTATTGGTTTGACAGTATTTTTAATGGAAATGACGGAACTTTGATGGGGAAAGCGTCGCGTTGCTAAGCAACCCATGTGCATGGGATACTTGAATCTACTTTTAACACAACCAGATGCGAGATTTTGTTTAGCAACCCTTTTGTGAATGTTTTCTTCTGACTGATAACTAGAACTGATAACTTTTCTTCTAATGGCTGGAAAAAAGAAAATTTTTCACCGATCGAATATAATTGCTGATGGCTTATATAATAAACAAATTATATTAATAAATTTATTATAATAAAATAATCACTACCAGGATAGTTCATATTGTCTGTAATAATATACAGAAATCTTTTAATAGATTGTGATACGGCCACGATCTCACGATTTCAATTTTTTAATCAAAATTATCTCAAAAAAGCATCAAACGTAAGGATTGAATAATATTTGCGATCCAATAAGTTTGAAAATAAAACTGATTATAGGAAAAAAAAAAACATTGTCTGAAATGCTATAACTTCGGTTTACATGCCGAGCACATAGGATTTGCATGTGGCGTTTTATGCATTTGACAAATAGAACGCAAATGTTTTCAACTTTTGGAAAATTAACAAAATGAGCATTTTATTGCAGATGCTTTGCTTAATTAGCCGTTTAGTTCTGTCTTATAATATTTTTTTATTATTTCATTGTACGAACATAATATCTTGTAACCTCCCACCCATCATAGGAAGCCGGATGCCAACCACTACGTCTTGCCAGGGAAATCTTATACGAGCCGGCCGGCCATCATTTCCATAACGCCGTTGCCACTCGCTTGACAACGTTGCTTATCGTCGACTGTGGGAGATCAAGTAGATCGCCATTTATGATTTGGAAGCAACCTTAAACATAAAATTTATGTATTCGAAAAAGAGTAACTTATTATTTTTTCTCAAATCTATTTAATACACAAAAATAGTTTATTTACTGTTGCGAAGAAATGCAAGGTGCTGAGAAGCTGGAAAACGAGGGGAGTTCCCCCCTCCCCCCCAACTTTGTCCCGCGTTCCACTAATACTGTCACCGATTTCCCTGATAACTGATACAACAGTTTCTTTTGCCAGCCGATATTTCTTCTTGAATTGCTCTTGGTCTAAATTGTGAGATCGCATATCTCTGAGGAGATCTAAATGCTGTCGACGATGGCACAGTTTTTCGAAGCGAGTGAGGTCGTCCATTTTGAATTTACTCACTCTGAGGAGAAAAATGCTGAGGAGAAATCTTGCCTCACACATCGAAATTTTGCCGTAGTGAAGACAGTAAGGAGAGTTTGGACCTTTCTTCTTCTTCTTCTTCTTCTTCTTGATACCGGTCCTTCCTCCTGTCTTCGGAGATGACCTATTGGTGTAGGTTATACTTTAGTATAACTTGACGATTTTATCAGGATATTAAAGATAGAGCGCGCATGACCGAAGCCATAAATGTTGGAAGAATTTTAGATAAGAAATCTTTGGTGCTGGAGAGGATAAAGCGTTTGTGGGTTGTTAGGTTTGGGTTTATTAATAACAGGGTGGAAGAGCAGAAAGGGATATTTTTAGCCTGGTAAAGAGCTTTTAATTGACGAGGGGTGGCGTAGAGGGACAATGGAATATGATGTGATCTACAGTTTCAGTAAGGCCGCACTGACAATCAGCATTGTCTGTCAAACCGATCTTGTGTAGGTAGGCCTTAGTCGGCAGGTGTTCAGATCTTAGTCTGGTTAGTAATGCAAGATCTTGTTTTGACATAATTATATGGGGTTGTTCTTTTTCCGGAAATTGTGCCATTAAGGTTTTCAGTTTATGTGCAGTAGTGTCTGGTTTTGTCCACTCTGTTTTCCATAAGGATCGTGTGTTATGATTGATGTGTCTCTTTAGAGCACTTGTTGTTACGGGGAATAGAAGGGTGGTACCGTTCAGTCGTCCTGTTTTTGCTAGGTGATCTGCTGCCAAATTGCCAGGGATTCCCCTGTGGCCAGGACACCATAAGAACTTAATTTGGATACTTTTCGGTATAGTGCTAGTATTGCGGAGATAATTATTCCTACTTGTGACGATGATTTCCAGCATCCCTCATTCATTTGCTTTTGAAGGTGTGTGAGTACTGACTTGGAGTCAGTGATTATCAGGTGAGCAGAGTCAGGCGTTCCAGATGTGTTTATTAATTGTAGGGCTTTGAAAATCGCCCAAGCTTCCGCCGAGAATGAGTCCATGATGTTATTAATCTTATAATAGAATTCTCCAACTTCGCTTATAATTCCAATTCCTGCGACTGAATCTAAATTGGGTGGTGGCATGAAGGACGCATCTGTGAACCAGTGGGTGAAATCTTGGTGTTGAGACCGTATAAGTTGGTTATATAGAGAGCATATGATCAGCTGGTTGGTGTCTTTACTAATGTAAGGGATATTGAAAAGTGAGCTCCAGTCTATTGTTAGTATCAGTGGCGATTTAATGATGGCATATGGTTGAAGAATGCTCTCGTTGCAGTTCTTATTTTCTAGTAAGTTCTGAAAGAAATTACGGAAGTGATTAGATTTGAAGATTTGGGTTAGTGAGGACCTTGCCGATCTTTGCTGTCAATTTAAAATAAATAGTTGGATTGTCTTAAGAACCATTTTAGTGTGGCTCCTATCCATAGGCATCTTGGTGGAGTTGAATTGCTTGTGATGTATAATACATCTATTGGGGTACTGATAAGCACTGATTGGATTCTTCTTGGAATTTTGTGTTCTAGGGTTACTAGTGACATAACAGTGGATGGTGAACATTGTAGAAGAAAAGGGGCATAGTAATCAGTAGTGTGTTTAAACAATGGAGATTATGCATTTTTTCAATTAAGGTATTGCAATCAACCGAATCGTATGCTTTTCTGAGGTCTAGGAAGACAGTTGTTAAGTATTCGTTTTTTTCTCTTGCTTCCCAAACTGCATCTGCTAATAATAACGGTGGGATATTGGATTAATAATAAATATGTTCTGAAAGGGCGGAAACCGAACATATTTGGGTGTAAAAGAGAATTTGCTTCCAGGAAGGCTGTTAGGTGGTTATTTATCAGTTTTTCCAGCAATTTGATTATGTTTGAGATTATTGCTATTGGGCGGTAGGATGAAGTTAATCGTGGTGGGGCATTAGGTTTTAGTATAGGAAATATACTGGCTTTTTCCCATGTTGCCGGGATAATTGACAGGTTCCAGCTCCTGTTGAAGATGTCTAGGAGTGAACGTTTTTGTGTTGGGGCAAGTTTCTTGATGATCCTATTGGAGATGTCATCTGGACCCGGTGCGGCCTTATGAAGCTTGTTGATAATTCTGTTCAGTTAGTGAAGGTTAAATTTCGTTTCCCACTCTTCCTGATTTGTTGCTGTTGAAGGTGGGTGTATGTCGGTATGGAACTTCTGATACTCCATGGGGATTGGATTTAAGTTGTGTTTTAGATTGTCCAAAATTCGTTTTCCTGATTCCCAGGGGAACAGGATTTCTTGACCATTGGCTATGATAGGTATTGTATATTCTTTTGGTCTGTAATATGTTTTTAAGAAGGTCCACCATTTGTTAGGAGGGTATCTGTGTAAATATCGGATAGTAGTGGTCCAGTGTTTCCATTTTTCAGATTTCAGGGTGCGTCTGGTCATTGCTTGTGTCTCTTTCATCTTTAACCAACATGTTTGACAACGGCAACACTTAAAGAGTTCTTTTTAGCTTCTTTTCTTGCTATTGTAGCTGCGGTGCAATTGTCATTCCACCACGGGGGTTGTAATCGTGGCCGAACTCTAGGGGTATCTTGTTGTTTGGTGAGGCTTTGTAACCATAAGGTGAGGTCTACCGTACCGTCTGGTGAATTATTGGGTTGTGTGGTTTCATTACCCAAAGTATTTTGATGAGACGTATAGATGGGGTGGCAGTGAAATCCGGGCCTAGTGGAACTTTCTACAGAGATGGTGATCGGGCTATGGTTGCTAGCGAGAGCTTTGTTTATGGTGGAACATGTGATATTGAGGTGGGGTGACAAGTCTGACAGAGCTAAGTCCATAGTGGAGGTGGTCCAGGGTGGTCGGGAGGAGGTAAATGTATGATCAGGGGGGTAGTATATGGTGAATCTGCCTTGTGTTATCATGTGCTCTAGATGTTTCCGTTTTGGTTGTAGGAGCTGCTACCCCACATCGGGGATTTACTGTTGAGATCGCCCACAATCAAAAATGGTTTTTTTAAAGATTGATATAGCTGGTCCCAGCTTTTTAAAGTGGTCGGTCCAGCCATGTACATGGCATTTACCGTAAATCTTCTACTATAATGCGACCCCTTGTATAATGCGACTCCACTTTTTCAGCCCAAAAAATCGGCAAAAATCCTATCCTCTTGTATAATGCGACCCCCATTTTTGACTCCTTGCGAGAAATAAAATGTGCAAACTTATACAGAAAAAAATCTTTATTTTTAAATAGTCTGGATATTTAATATTCAAAAACCTTCAAAATCTGATTCATCCGTGTCTTCGAACAGGTCTTTCAAATTCAATTTAATTTTGGAACATTTGCCCCATAAAAGCGAGTTTATATCGATCTTTGGAAGTTATTTTAGATGTTGTTAGATGTTGGCGACGAGAAATTCGAATAAAAAGTGAATTAATTTATTGTATAATGAACTGGACACTGTATATGCAATGCAATTAATGTATAATACATGGCAAATTCGTCTGAATGTCATCAGCACAGAAAGCAACTTCGACAAAAGCAACTGCCTCAACTTCATCGAGGCAGTTTGGAAGTTTATAGCCCTACATTGAGATGGAAAGCTTTCTCACTTGCACATCGACAAAAAACACAACAGTACATCAATTTTCTTAAGAAAAAGACAAGTAATCTTTATTCAGTTTAATATTTTCACTGCATAAGCTTTCTTGTAGGCTTTGGTTCAAGGCAGTTTGGAAGTAGGCCTATTCAGAAGTATTGATGTTTGGGAGAAGTTATTTTCGATGTTGATAGATGTTGGTGCCGAGAAATTCGAATAAAAGTGAATTAATTTATTGTATAATAAACTGGACACTGAATATGCAATGTAATTAATGTATAATATACGGTAATGTTATCAGGACAAAATCTCCTCTGGACAAAACCTCCTCCGGCCGCAGTCGTCAGAGGGCTGATTTTTATCCTCTTGTATAATATGACCCTGCAAATTTAGATGCTTTTTAGGCCAAAAAAATTCGCATTATAGTAGAAGATTTACGGTAAGTTGATCCAAATATTATTAATCCAGATTTTGATGCTGATCATGGCTATTTTTTAATTGGTATATGTGTTGTTGAAAACGTACGGTATATTCTGTTTAATGGTCAGTAAAATTCTGCCTCCACTTTGGGTACGATTTAGTTGAAAGACTTTGTATTTTGAGATAGTCACTTTTTGGTCGTTATAGAGTAATGTTTCATTAATCATTAAAATATCATAATCAATTGCTAATAGTTGTAGATCTTCCCAGTTGGCTAGGAATCCCCTAATGTTCCAATTAAGTATCTTCATCAGTGGCGGGTCTGCTTGGCTCCTGTTGTGTCTGTCGAGGGAATGACGAGAAACACCAGAGTTTGACTGGTCTATGTGTCTAGTTTTGAAATTAGTCTCTTGGGAGATTAGGTCGTAGATAGCTTGGAATGTGTCAAAGATGTTTTCTTGTGCGTTTTGGTTCATGATGCATAGTAAAATCTTTTTGAGCAAATCTAAACATTGTTCTGTTGATATTGATTGGATATTCCATGAGTCAGTTAATTGTTGGTCGGTATGGATTACGGATTTGAGTTGTGATCGCTCTTTTGTTATTTGTGGATCAGTATATTGATGGGTGGACCGGATCGGGTTTGTTCGAGGAGGATTTAAAATACCAGGCGAGTGTATTATTGTCAGTGAATCCTGATTTGTTGTTAAAGGGTTTTGATGGTTATTATTAATGTTGGTGATATTGGATTGCGGAAAGGGAGGCCATGGGTCGCGTCCTGGTAGATTCGTACTCACTTGAGCATAAGATGCCAGGTGGGTGTTCGTGTTCTTTGAATGGATTGACTTTGCTTCATTATAGGGGATGTGCAGTGTGTACATAATTTCTCGAATTATAAGTTCTTCTATGAAGACAGGGCAATTACGGTCATATGCTGAATGGTTGCCACCGCAGTTGGCACAGTGTTTGTCCGGACAGTCGCATTGTTTATTGTCATGTTCATTACTTAGGCATTTTGAGTACATTTGGAGTTGCTTGTAGTGATTAGAAGTGTGTCCGATTCTATGGGATTTTCCACATTGTGTTGGGTTAGGAACTTGGAGAGTTGTCTCGAAGCTTTGATGGTCGTAAAGATTTTTTCCGGGATATGAGGAGTGTTTAAAAAGATGATAAATTTACAAAAATTTGCGTCTTGAAATTGTGCCATGATTTTTTCATGTGACGAATGTGTTGTCTTATGTTGGCGCATTGTTTAAAGTCTTCGATCTCAGTGCTGGCTGGCACTCCGGCTATCTCAAAAGCTGACGTGGTGAGGTACTGTGGGATAGAGGTGGACAGCGTGTAATTCCCGATTTTTGGGAATTTTAGGAACCTTTTAGCCTGTGCTGTTGTCTGAAATTTCACTAGGTATGCACCCGATTTTACTCGTGTAAAATCAGTGGCAGAACCTATCGTTGACCACAGTATTTGCTTGAATGTGGAGGGTGGAGTATTATTTATGTTTTGTTGTTGGTCGACTGATGGGATGTAGATCCAGGGCCTTGATGCTATTTCAATCAGATTTTCTGTATTCTCTTTGCTTGGGGAATTAGAGGTGGTGTGCGAGCCAATTTGTTCGGCAGGCATTTGTTTTGAAAGGGTAACATTTTCTTCTTTTGTATTGTTTTGGGCTGTTTTCTCGTCGGAGAGGATTCAGGTGTGAAAGAGCGTTCACTCTCCTCCCCAGACGACTCCTCAGACATCATGTTCAAGGAGGAGTTGTCATTATTTATGGAGTTTGGTTTTTTGTTTGTAGCTTTCCTATTTTTCTTTTTCTTCTTCCGTTTGTTCATACCTACTGTTATTTGCGAATTCGTAGTGAGGGGCGGGTGGGTGGGTGAGGGTCTGTAGTAGACATGGCTTCGGGTTTTCTGCCCTTAATGAAGGACGTCAGGATCTTACGCAAAATATTTAAATAGGAAAATGTAAACTTACCAGTCGAGGGAATGTTAGTCGGGTAATTACTGTAAATTTCTTAAGGTTTCTACTCTTTTAGTGGGTGTTGTCAGGTTACTTGTGATAAGATTAGGCTTATTTCATTGGAAGCAAGCTTGATGCACATCTTGGCTATGCGCCATCTTAGCCGGAAGTCCCGAGAGTTTGGACCTTGAAACTGGATATTTGAGGAACAAACCTTCCTTACCTCAAACTTAAACCCAAAGCATGATACCACCCTAAGTTATAATAAGAGGGAAAAAGGATATACCATACACTTCTCAAAATTTTCTGAGAAAAAAAATCATAGTTTGTTATAATTGACTAAACTTTATAAATATCCTAATTGTAGCATAGATTTAGCTCGTGTTCAGGTGGTCTAGTGGTTAAACACTCTCTCTCTGTTTTGCAGCTATAGGTTCAAATCCAGTCTTCGATAAATTTTTTTTTCTCTTTATAATTTTAAAGACGTAGGGGAATGTGTAATTGATTTTCTAAATAAATTTCCTATTTTCCAATTTGCCACCATCATTTCTTTTATAAAATCCTTACACGAATTATATTTAATAATCTGCTGTGATAACTGAGCGTTTAATAATTATTGCACCATGTACCTACTATAAATATAATGCATCATATTGGTATCTGTAGTTTATCAATCACCCTTCATCAACATTTTTAACTAGCACATTAGCCAAGAAATTACAATTTCCTATTTCTAGGAGCAGAAGTTTGTTATGAACGGAATGAACTATTACCTCTGTCTTTACCTACACATAAACTTCTTTGGTGTTTTTTTGGGTTTTTTTTTTTTTATATACGTAATTTATGTAAAAATAACCTTAGCAAATTGAAATTTTAGATTATGTTTAACTACAATAATTCTTATATGGATATAATAAGGAAATGATAGTAGCAAATTGTAAACTCAGAACTATATTTAGTAAATGAATTACACATTCCCATACATTTAAAAAAAATTTACAAAGAGAAAAAAAAATTTATCGAAGACGGAATTTGAACCCGTACCTGCAAAACAGAATGCAAGCATTTTACCACTAGACCACGTGAACACGATAAAAATCTATGCAAAAATTAGGATATTTAAAAAGTGTAGTCAGTTATAACAAACTTTATGAATTTTTTCTCAGAAAATTATGAGAAGTGTGTCGAATGGCTTTGCATGGGCGTTTAATTTGGTGAAAGCTAAATGCAGAATTTTTTTTATCAAAATCAGTAAGTCAGAATACTTGGAGTCTCCTTGTTACACTTTCACATGTTTCACCATTTCCCCCTTAAGAAGTAGTCCACTTGTCCTATCAGACTTCCACATCCTACACTATTTGGACCACTTTATGAGAGACAAATTGTGAATCAGGATTTATTCCTGGTTTCAGTGATTTCTTAGAGCACCATATGGGCCAGATTTTGCCACTTTGGCATTTTTGCCCTTAAATCACATTGGGCACAGTGTATTGCTGCCAAGGGTAGAAATTTTTCTGAATAAAATGTATTTCTTTGTCTGTTACTGCTTTTTATATTTTTTATAAAACATCCAAAAACAGAGAAATTCACATTTCTTTAAAATTAGTTAATTTATATTAGAAATTCATGAGTCTTACTTCACAATTCCAAATCCTAAGCTCACAATAATAACCAACATCCTAGCCAAAGTTCTCTTTAAGCATGACACTACTTCAGCAAACATGACTGCTCCCTGTACTGCAAAACATTTTGAACTAATATTAATTCAATAATTTAAAAAAAAAATATTGCTAGCATAATTTCTATAATTGTTACCTGAATGTCCTGTGCTGTTAATGGATTGATATTCTGCATAAAACACAGCTTTCTCAAGCATACCTGTATAAGTTAGATGATAATTATTTTTAACAATGTGTTGTTTTTTTTTAAATATTGTGAAATAAATACTTGTACATTAATTATGTATAATGATGAATATGAAAAATTAATAATATGATCTAAAATGAACTGAATTAAGATTTATAAAACTAAGATGCAATCTTAAGAAACCAACAAACTGTTTAAAGTTCATCTTAAAAATGTTTGTACTAGGTAACCACAAAAGTTCTTGCCATTTTGATGTTGCCATAAAAGGAAGTGATAGAAGATATGCAAATGAGTGTACTGTGTGGTCCAAAATCTGTCATGGGGAGCAGGAAGGTTAGCCTGTATAAATACAGGGCTGTTAGGCATTCACATCAATCACATCCCGTGCAGAAGTGAAGACAAATGGAGGTATAGAAGGAGATGGTTAGGTGTTGTTTGCTTTTGACATCAAGGTGGGCTTGTCAGCAGCAGCATCAAATCGCCGAATGTGTCTTGCATTTGGGGATGATGCTGTGAATGAACGCACCGCAAGTCATTGGTTCTAGAGATTCAGGTCGGGAGAATTTGCCACTTCTGATGAACCCTGTAGTCTAGTGTGCCTGGTGGACTAGACGCCAAATGGTTTAGTATGAACTGCTATCAAGTGGCCAAACCATCACCGGGGACCTGTACTCCCAGCAGTTGGAACGTGTGCAACAGGCATTGCAGCAGAAAGAGCCAGCATTGGTGAATCGCAAAAGGGTACTTTTCCTTCATGACAATGCCCGGCCACATGTGGCATGCGTGGCCAGGGAAACCATAGAGCAGCTTGACTGGGAAACTCTGTGTCATCCACCATACTCACCAGATCTTGCTCCAATGGATTATCACCTTTTCTATTCTCTGGACAATCACCTTCGTGGAAAATCCTACACCAATAATACAGACCTGCGAAAGGCACTCACGGACTTCTTTGAGTCCAAGACCGGCAAGTTTACAGCCAGGGGATTGATCAACTGGAGACACGTTGGCAGAAGGTGCCAGATGGGGATTATTTTGGGGACTACCGAAACGCTACTTTTTGTGTACATCATTTTGTTTTCTGGAATTAAAAACGGTAAGAACTTTTGTGGTTACCTAGTAGAAAGAAGCTGATTAAGTTAAGAAAATCAAGATGAATTTGCTAATCTTTTATATTTTTAAATTTCATGCACAAATAGTCATAAAAAATCAAACACAAAAAAGGCATTTTCAAGTGAGTGAATAGTTTACAAAACCAAAAGTCCAAACGGAACTTTCAAAAAAGCACAATATGGAAGTCCTTTTCATTGTTTTTGTAAAGATTGAAGCCATTCTAGTTCTCTCCATCCCTTCAAGTTTTCATGATGCATATATATTTATTTTTGCAAATATATTCTGTAGATTATATATTTTTTAACATTCAGAGAAAAAGGAGTATGAAGAGAAGTGGGTGCAGGTTTTAAAACTTTTTACAATGACGATAAGTTTGGTCAGAATACTTGAACTGTACGGACCGATGTGGTAGTCATCATGACGTGTGCTTTGGGAGATAAGCAAACTCAAACCTGATAGAGCCGTGGACATCACAGAATAGTATTGTATTATAAATTAACAAAATAAAGTTTATTATGAAACAAAGGAAAGTTCCAATTCCAATGGAAAAATATTTCTATTTGATCATTTATGGTTAAAGTGAACAATGACTTACCAGGACACCATAATACCTCAATCTTGCCAATAGCTCTAGCTGGCCTAACAGCTAAATAGCTAGCTGGTTTGCCATTTTTGAAAGCTATTCCTGAAGAAACACTGTTGAAACAGAATGGCAGTCTTTTATTCATGCGGAAAGGCTGTTTGGTTGTCTCCCCTATGATACATGCGGAATAAAAATTTTTTTGTGGAACAGCGGTTTTGTCGTCTCCCCTATGTTAAGAGTGGCAGTTGTTTAAAGCTGCTGTGATACCTTCAGCTCCACTGTGCTGTGGTCATAAGCGGTTGAGTATGGTGGAACTGCAGGGCGGTGAGAAAAGAACAGCATGGTAAAATGGTGAACTCCAAGAAACTGTCAAGGCAATGAAGGAAGCCATATTGGCTATGACTTGCAAATAACTCACCTATGAGTCGAGTGCAGTACACTGAGGCACGAAAAGCAGCAGCAAAGGCAGTAGCAACAGCTGAAGCCAGGGCCTGGGAGAAGTTCCGGGAGAAATTTGAGGCAGATAATAGTTCGACAAACAAGGTATTCTGAATAAATTAGGAAAGAAAATTCCACAGCCTGGATTCAAACCAAGAACCTTCAACTCTTCCCGATGAACGTGCTTACCAATTGCGCCGCTGTGGACATGAAAGCATTACACTATCTACATCTCCTTAGGGCTGGTTAACATCTGAACTTAACTATCTAAACTTAAACACCTGAGGTGTGGCAAAGGATAAACCCTCATTGACCATTCTTGAGATATTCTTTAAGGTATTCTGGCAGACTGTACGCTGCCTCCATGGAAAGAAGTCTCTTTCATCACGAACTATTAAGAGTTCAGATGGGAGGTTTCTGAAAACGGATGAGAGTGTATGGCACAAATGGAAGGACCACTTTGCATCTTTTCTTAATCCAGCAATAGCAACAACTGAGGCACATGAGATACATCTTAGAGCAGAGAATAATAGTCAGGGTAATATCACCAAAGTAGAAGTCAAACTTTGAGGACTGGCAAATCTGCAGGTCATGATGAAATCCAGTCAGAGATGTAAAAGACCTTAAATCAGAATAGTTATCCTGTGGCTGACTCGGGTATGTCAGGTTGCTTGGTTGTCTGGCCAGACCTCTAAGCAATGGCAGAAAGGAAATGGGTTCCCTATCTTCAAAAAATGGAGGTTGATGGTATTGCAACAATTATCAAGGCATCTCTTTGCTCAGCATTTCTGGGAAAGCGTACGCTAAGTGTCTGGAGAGAAGTCAGAAATAATCATTTCCAAACTGTCAAGAGTGCTGTGTGGTTTCTGAACTGGCCGAAACACAGCAGATCGCATCTTTGCTTTAATGCAAATCTTTGAGAAATCCTGAAAGTATAAAAAAGATATCTACGCTTGCTTTGAGGACCTCGAAAAAGTACAGTAGAACCTCGATTACCCAGTCTTCAATTAACCGTAAATTAGGTTATCCAAGATTGCCTAAAAAATCTGCTAGAATCACAAGACCGTCAAGATTTTTAATTGCACAAAGATTACAGCAGGAACAAATGAATCTTCGTCATCTATTCCTGATTACGTGAAATAAATTGCAATAGAGCCAAAATGTACATAGTGAAGTGATCAGAGCTGACTGGGTTGGCAGGAGAAGAGAATGCTTGGGAAGGGGGGGGGAGGGGGGAAGAGGTGAGGACAGAGACATCCACACCCAATGACCGATATAATGATCTAGTATGTTTGAAGGAAATGTAGCTTTTCTTGATTTTGAAGACTGGCTATTCTCTGATAATAATCAGCCTGGATATCAAGTGAAAGACGATGTCACAATTGCTGTGGAAGCAATGTCAAGTGCGTAACTGCCAGAAGAAGCGACGATGATGCGGTTGAAGACGGGCCTTCAGAAAAGAAAGTTTCATTTGCAGAAGCGTTAAATTGTACCGAAACATTGCCAGACTTTTTTGAGCAGGAAGCAGATTCAAATTTTAGTGACATCCTAACACTTCACAAACTCCGCACATCGATAAAACTGAAGCACTGCAAGAACACAAAGCAGTGTCTCCTGTTTGATTTTTTTTTTAAGAACACTTCTTAAACAACATGAGAAAGATAAGAGAATTTCACTGTATAGCACCTATTCCAACATTTGCGAATTTTTAGAACTATTTTCGATCATCCAGATGATATCCGTCATTAACCTGGATAATCGAGGTTCTACTGTATACGACAGAGTTCTTTGGGAGAAGCTCTGGAGAGTGTTGCAAAAGTACGGAGCAGATGGGCAATTACTGGTTCCTATTAGGGATGTTATTACAGGTAATACCATTATCAGTAATACCGGTTTTCTAACTAAAAATGTGTTTCATTAATACCGGTAATAAAAATTCATTAAAATACACTTTAAAATACTCTTCATCTGAAACTAATCTAGTGGTCAAAAATGGAACAGTCACATTTCAAAAGCCAAGCTTTCATCTTCAGCAGGATCAATGAGTACACTAGAGGAAGAGATGTGTACTGAGGTTATAAAGATGGAGAAGCAGTATTTATAGCGAAATAAACCTCACCAACAACCAATCATGGAAAAAAACCAAAAAAAGTCAAACTCCGTGATTAGTTAAACCTGTCCACCATTGAATTAACGGTGAATCAACAATGGGGCCTTTATCTCAGTTAAGAAGATTGTTGTTATTGGTCTTTTGAATGGCCATGCTTTCAAATGCGTCCAAAAGCTGTCTTTTATTAACCGATTGTACAAGTTTAAAATTTTCAATTTTGAAATCATGCCCTGTGTCAATTGAATGTTTGGCGATGGCCAACTGACTAGTTCATCCAAATTGTCTATGGGCAAGATGCTCCTTAAATCTAACTGTTAGTCTTCTCCTCGTCTGTCCTTTGTAATGTTTTGAGCAATTGAAACGTTTTGCATCATAGATTCTGGATTTTTGATGATCGGAAACTCTATCCTTGGGATTACCAAGTAACTTCTAAGCTGGTTAGGGTTACTGAAATTGAGAGAAATATTGTGCGATTTGAAAATGGAATATAAATCCTTAATCAAAATTTTGTTGTAGGGTATGGTGATAGTTTTATAAATTTTCTCCTTAGTGATTGGTAAAGCGGTAAGATCAGAAATCATTTTTTCTATATTTTCTTTTTTTGACAAGATCGTCGATGTTATGGGGGTTATAACCATTCTTCCTGGAGATGGACTTAATCATAGATATTTCTTTTTTGAACACAGTTTTGCTAAGAGGGTGATTAAGAGCACGATCTACATAGAAATTTTTTGATTTCAAGGGTGACTAGAATCTGCAGGAATCTAGTTTAATTTATTAGAGGGTTTACGTAAAAAATTAACGAGTGGTTTCTTCTTTCAATTAAAATATCTAAGAAAGGTAATTTTTGTTCAATTTCAACTTCGAAAGTAAAATTAATAGATGGGTTGTGACTGTAGCTGTGTGTGTTTATTGTGGGGGTGGTTTACATTCATATGCACCCATTATAAACTTTGTTATAATATTTCATGATTTAGGGAGATGTTATTTTTTTCTTTCTTTGTGAGTATTTAGTTTTGTAGTAATTGCGGAAATAAAGGGGGGGGGGGTGGAATTGACATACTGTCCCTTTTATTTTTGTGTGGGCATTTGTTTATTGCTCTTGTATTGATAATGATGGATGCTCGAGCCCTGACACTGAGCCCGAATGTTAGTGGTTAAGTGTATTATGTTTAAGGGGATAAGCTAGTGGTGTATTTTTTTCTCTCAGTTGTTCAGTTCTTAAGAGCATTGTTGTGAGATAAGTTTTGTTGACGGTGGCTGTAACAATGATTAATGACGCCACAGCTATGTTATTATAATTAGGAGTGTTTTCCTAGAAGTTTTACAATAAACGTGTGATTGTTTGTTGTAAGATTTGAAAAAGTTAGTCGTGAAAAAGACGTTGTGAGGAGAGGAAGCTCATGTAGCGACGGCAATTTTTGGAACACCGCCATATCGATTTAAATGTTTATTTGATCGGGCGGTAGCTACAAACTAGCTTGTTATTCTATAAGAAACTTCAGTGTTTACATAGAAAAAGTCAAGTTAGCATAATAGTTGTTATTCTTCAAGAGAATTTCGCTGGTTCGATCTCATGCTGAGTTTTTGCAAACATGAACAATTTATCGAAGCAGCGTTCGATGCAGCAGGAGCAAATCAGATGTAATCGTCTAAGTTGAGAAAACACAGTTCTTTAGAGGCGACATCTGGCTCGGTGAGATCGTTCTTATATTTTCTTTAGTGAATAAGTGCCGTGAGTTTCCCCTTCCATCCCGTCTTAGTGTTTTAGAAGATGAGTGCGTCAATTGAGTGAGTAACAGTAAGCGATTACCGCTTAATGCTGTGCGACACCGGTTGAACAGAGCTGTTATAAAAAGTCCGTGACTTTAACCGGTAGTTTAATAAGACTCATTAGAATAATAAGTGTTGGCCTTATTGAACTTATTGTAACGTAGGATGTGTAGATCTTGCTCAGGTATACTGTAGGCGTTATGGCAAGGTTATGTTCTCCGCAGTCCCTCATTACCAGAGTGCGCTTCGTTATAGCGAAGGATAGCGTAAGCATTTGTTGGATTGTTTGGTTCGGAGCATGAGGAATGAGTTGTGTGTCTGAGTCTGGTTATTGTGGAACAAAAGGGGTTACTGCCTCCCTCCCTGCTGTTTGCAAATGGAAAATAAAAAGAGAGGCTTGACGCTTTCCATGCTTTCCCGTGTTTTGCCCAAATGATATGTAGAAGTGTGCTTACATGTAGCGCTGTGGCGGAGAACATAGTCTTGCATTCGTGCGCAAGTGCATGGAGTATTATTAGAAAGAAGTTAAATGAATGGATATTTATAAGAGAAAAGGACGAGACACAAAAACCCTGGAATGCAATAAATAGTTAATAAATACAACTGAAAAATAAAATAATAATTAACAAATAACAAAATAATAAATATATAAGTATAATCAAAATAAAACTAAAAAATCAAATAAAGAGCTGACGTTTCGGATAGAGCCTATCCTTTATCAAAGCAAAAAAGGATAATTCTCTAAAAGCAAAGAGAATATTAGAGAATTATCCTAAAGTTATGAAATTAGTACTAACGGACGGGTTTATATATAGTTTGCATGGGGAATAGTAAGGCGTTATTGGCTGACAAACAAGAGAACAAATGAGATTAATTAGACGAACTGTTGGGATAGGACAAGACGGAGGACAAATAGGAAATAATAAGGGGGCGGCGAGAAAAATGTAATAGGATGAAACATATGAAAGTGAAATATAAAAACGTTTAGGAATGATAGGGTGCCTAGCAAAAAGATTACGTAAAATTATTCCTGATTATTAGTAGACAAAAAAGGGGGGCTGTCATGAAAGAATATTATTGACATTGTTCAAAAGTATCGATTTTATGATTCCCTGACTGTACTCGGTTTAAAAAATAAAAATTCCCTGACCATTCCCGGTCGCTAGTCACCCTGTAAAAAAGTCCCACATGTAAGAGCAACGGATCAAAAGTAAAAAGATATGAAAGGACATTGAAGAACATTGAAAAGAATAGATAAAAGATAAGAAGAAGAAAAGGCCCCATAGGGCTTGCGACAAATTAAGGAATAGCTGAAGTTGGAAGGGGACATGGGAAAGGTAATGAGGGAATGGTGCCTTTGCTAAGGTTAATGCCATTAGGGGTAAGGGAATTAAATTTCCAAATAAGAAAAGACTCGAATTGCTTTCTCTCTTTTTTGCTATGGAAGTTACTACAAAGAATATAAATGCTGATGGCCTGTAAAGAGTGACCAGGGGAATTAAAGTGTTTAGCGACAGGGGTGTCAGCATTGCTAAGAATATCAAACTTATGCCTGGCAAATCTGGAGCGTATGGTATTGCCTGTCTTTCCAACGTACTGTTTCTGGCATACTTTGCAATGTAACAGGTAAATTAAGTTGTGAGAAGTGCAGGTCAGGTTCTGGTTAATCTTGAAAGTAAAGGAGGAGGCACTGCTGGAAATGGAAGTAGCAGGGTTAAGAAAATGACAAACACCGCAACGCTTTGTATTGCAAGGAGAACATCCCTTAGTGGAAGTACGTGGTTTGGTAATAGCAGCATGGACCAGAATATCATTGAAATTAATTGTCCGTTTAAAAGAAACTTTTGGTGGTTCTGGTAGAATGGAGTGGAAAAGAGGAGAATTGTCAATAATATGTTGATATTTCCTTAGGACATTTTTAATACTATTGAGGGTTGGATGATAAGGAAGAACTAATGTAGGTGTTGTCATGGCTGGAGAAGGTTTGGGGTTGTTGTTAGAACGAGAATTGCGATGTTTATAGATAGAGGCGCGTATGACAGATTTGGGGTAGCCTCTTGCTTTAAGGGAGTGGGTAAGGGCATTAGCATGGAAGTCCTTGTCAGGCTGATTAGTGCATATTCTATGGATGCGAGTTAACTGACCTAATGGGATGTTATCCTTCCTATCCTTAGTAACCATTGCTCCAGCATTTGCACAAGCCTCTATCAGTCTATTACCTAGCATGACTCCCTCCCCTCTCTTAATCCCGCGGATATTGATGCTCTTCATACTTTCATTTGTAAAAAGCTTGATTTTCTCTATTCCAAAAAATGTAGTAAATTTCAAAGAGATCGTATTTCCTTCCCTAATAAAACCCACTTTCTATCTAATCCGTTATCCGCCTTTTTCTTGAACTCCCTGTCTAATAACGATCCACCTCCCTCTACCAGCTCCAGCTCCTCCAGCTCCTCTACTCTTGGCACAACCGCGGTTATTAATCTATCAACCACTAAACTTTCGTCTCTCGAGATCAGAACCCTGTACAAAGGCCTTTCCTTCTGTCCCACTCCTAATACTGTTGACACTTTTGATATCATTTCCTCTGTCGATAACTTTAGCCGTGCCCTCAGGTCCCGTCTATACTTTTGCATGAATCCTTCCAATTCTACTCCCGCTACCAACTCAACCTTCCATATTCCTAGCGACTGGACCCCTCCTCATGACATCAATCCTGAACTTGAAGTTTACATCAAATCCATACAAAACAACATCCTCTCCATCACTAATAATATTAAAAAACCTCTTCCTAACCTTACCAATAACGAATTCCTTTGTATCAAACGCCTTAGCAATAACCCTGATATAACAATTAAACCAGCAGATGAAGGGGGCGCTATTGTTGTCATGAACACCTCTGACTACATTAACGAAGCTAACAGACAACTCTCTGATATTACGTTCTACAAGAAACTAACCTCCGATCCTACTGACACGTTCAAAACCATACTTCAAAATACCCTCTCTCAGCTTGAATCCTCTTCTGAAGTTGATAACAAAACCCGCCTCTTCCTCCTTCCTAAATTCAGTTCTCCTGGTCGTTTCTACCTTCTTCCCAAGATTCATAAACCTGGCAATCCCGGCCGTCCGATCATCTCTTGTAACAACACACTCTGTGAGCCACTATCTGCGTATGTCGACCACCACATACGCCACATCCCACCCAGTCTTCCTTCCTATATCAAAGACACTAACGATTTTCTCTCCCATATCCAGTGCCTTAACGACTCTAACTACGATTTCAAGAACGTCTTCCTCTGCACGCTCGATGTCTCTTCCCTCTATACTAACATTCCTCATGATGATGGGGTTAAAGCTGTGGGCAACAGTCTCAAGGCTAACAAACCTTTCCAAGTTCCTTCTACTGACACTATCTGCCTTCTTCTTCGTACCATCCTCACCTCCAATTTCTTCACTTTTAACAATGAGTATTACATCCAGACCAGTGGCACTGCTATGGGCTCCAAAATGGCTCCCAACTAAGCTAACATTTTTATGGGGGAAGCGGAAACCAAACTTCTTTCCACGTCTCCCTTAAAGCCGTTGGTCTGGCTGCGATATATTGATGATATTTTCCTGATCTGGCCACACAACGAAGACTCACTCTTATCTTTTATCACCCATTCCAACTCCATCCACCCCTCCATCAAGTTTTCTCACAACTACTCTATCAGGACAGTTTCTTTTTTGGATGTCTCTATCTCTATCACTAACAATAAATTGTCTACTAATCTCTATAAGAAGCCCACTGATCAACACCAGTACTTACACTATGACAGCTGCCATCTGCGCCATTGCAAGGATAACATCCCATTAGGTCAGTTAACTCGCATCCATAGAATATGCACTAATCAGCCTGACAAGGACTTCCATGCTAATGCCCTTACCCACTCCCTTAAAGCAAGAGGCTACCCCAAATCTGTCATACGCGCCTCTATCTATAAACATCGCAATTCTCGTTCTAACAACAACCCCAAACCTTCTCCAGCCATGACAACACCTACATTAGTTCTTCCTTATCATCCAACCCTCAATAGTATTAAAAATGTCCTAAGGAAATATCAACATATTATTGACAATTCTCCTCTTTTCCACTCCATTCTACCAGAACCACCAAAAGTTTCTTTTAAACGGACAATTAATTTCAATGATATTCTGGTCCATGCTGCTATTACCAAACCACGTACTTCCACTAAGGGATGTTCTCCTTGCAATACAAAGCGTTGCGGTGTTTGTCATTTTCTTAACCCTGCTACTTCCATTTCCAGCAGTGCCTCCTCCTTTACTTTCAAGATTAACCAGAACCTGACCTGCACTTCTCACAACTTAATTTACCTGTTACATTGCAAAGTATGCCAGAAACAGTACGTTGGAAAGACAGGCAATACCATACGCTCCAGATTTGCCAGGCATAAGTTTGATATTCTTAGCAATGCTGACACCCCTGTCGCTAAACACTTTAATTCCCCTGGTCACTCTTTACAGGCCATCAGCATTTATATTCTTTGTAGTAACTTCCATAGCAAAAAAGAGAGAAAGCAATTCGAGTCTTTTCTTATTTGGAAATTTAATTCCCTTACCCCTAATGGCATTAACCTTAGCAAAGGCACCATTCCCTCATTACCTTTCCCATGTCCCCTTCCAACTTCAGCTATTCCTTAATTTGTCGCAAGCCCTATGGGGCCTTTTCTTCTTCTTATCTTTTATCTATTCTTTTCAATGTTCTTCAATGTCCTTTCATATCTTTTTACTTTTGATCCGTTGCTCTTACATGCGGGACTTTTTTACAGGGTGACTAGCGACCGGGAATGGTCAGGGAATTTTTATTTTTTAAACCGAGTACAGTCAGGGAATCATAAAATCGATACTTTTGAACAATGTCAATAATATTCTTTCATGACAGCCCCCCTTTTTGTCTACTAATAATCAGGAATAATTTTACGTAATCTTTTTGCTAGGCACCCTATCATTCCTAAACGTTTTTATATTTCACTTTCATGTTTCATCCTATTACATTTTTCTCGCCGCCCCCTTATTATTTCCTATTTGTCCTCCGTCTTGTCCTATCCCAACAGTTCGTCTAATTAATCTCATTTGTTCTCTTGTTTGTCAGCCAATAACGCCTTACTATTCCCCATGCAAACTATATATAAACCCGTCCGTTAGTACTAATTTCATAACTTTAGGATAATTCTCTAATATTCTCTTTGCTTTTAGAGAATTATCCTTTTTTGCTTTGATAAAGGATAGGCTCTATCCGAAACGTCAGCTCTTTATTTGATTTTTTAGTTTTATTTTGATTATACTTATATATTTATTATTTTGTTATTTGTTAATTATTATTTTATTTTTCAGTTGTATTTATTAACTATTTAGAAAGAAGTTAAGTAATACAAAGCACGTCTGTATTGTTTACTAGTTAATAGTGGGTTACTGTATTTTCGCGAATATACCCCGCGGGTTATACACTTTTTTACATTTGCGGGAGGGTGGTGCGGGGTATCTAGGGGTGCGGGGTTTCTAAAATATTTTTTACATAAATGATGTGCGAGATCGAAACCAAGAACAAGTTAAACTAGAATTGTAATAATGCAATCTAGAAACTGTTTGAATAGAATGATTCAAATGAGTGAATTGCTATCATCCGACAATCGACAATCGAACAGTGAAGTATACATTTTTTCAGATGGGACAAAAGCAGCGCTTTCACAAAGCTCATCGAACCAGAATAAATTCCAAACGAAATACACTGAGGTAGTCAAGAAGCCTAACCAACCCAAGCAGTCTTCCATATTATGCAAAAAAGAAAATAAGATTGACAATTGTCAAAAACAAAATATAAGCGAAATGAAAATGCAAGATGAAAGAAGATTTTCACATCTTCCAGTGGTCCAGGAAAGAGATGTTGCTGATGTCTTCAAAGTTTAAGTCAAGAATGTGCCTTGGTTTTCGATACTTCATATGCCACTTCATATCCATTGAGTTCTTCAGTATTCCAGTCACTAGGTCATTGTCATGAATCTTCATCTTCTGCACCATAATCAAAAGGAGATCCTGTATAAACTTTCCGATGTGGACCATGTCTAAATCCATGTAGATGGATTGGTTTTTCACAGTCCTTCATTTCAAACGAACTTCGATCTAACAAATTTCAAACGAAATTAGCATATAATACTTAATATACTTGCATATTGCAGTACATTAGGTAGTATACACAATACACAGTTCATTAATTCCCTTTTTTTCTCATATTTTCGTCTCCAAAAGCTAATGCAAAAATCAGGCCAAAAGCCCTTCTGGAAATTAGCCCCTCAAACAAAAACCGGTAGGATAAAAGCCCTTCTGGAAAATAAGCCCTCCGGAAAAAACCCACCTTGGAGAAAAGCCCTTCTAGAAATAAAACATGAGATGATGAGATGTTTGACATGTGATTTATTTTCCAAATTTGAAAAAGCAGTTTACATAATCATTATTTTACAATCTAATATTGTAGGCAATGCCATGTAGAAATTCTTCTAAGGTCTTCCTCTTGTCTACATAATCAATGTATAATTTTTTCAAGCGATTTTGGTGATCAATAGTAGCACGTTTCACTCTTTTTGTAGGTGGAATTTCATGTGATACGTTAGTTATACCGGTGGCAACAAGGGCCTGATCTTTTCTGAAATTTAGAATCGCTTTCCAAATGGTAGGATGGTCTTGTCCCACAAGTTCATGAAATGAAAAATTCCAACTTTCACACAAATTGTTTGTACGATGTTCGCCATTTTTTGTTGATTCATGAACATTCCATAACTCAGGTGGAAACATAGGAGGGATTCTTCTGATGCGCACTTGTTGGATTGTCCCATCTTGAAGACTTGGTGGCTAGACGCGTCGATTTGTTCCAGAAACATAAGTGCTGTCAAAATAGTTTACAAGCTCTTCTATTCCTGGTACATGAGGCATGTTTTCTCTTGCATGCCATTTGGGACTTCATTCAAAGGCAGCAAAAATGTTCAGAGGGGTTATTGTCCAAAGGGGCTTTTGTTCGGAGGGGCTTTGGTCTAAGGTTTTTTTTTCAGAGGGGCTTTGGTCCAAGGGGTCTTTGTCCGAAGGGGCTTTTGCCCTACACTCGCAAAAATCAGTTCTCAGAAACAAGACAGCAACGCCATAAAAACGTTTGAACTTACAAGAACGTTCTTAACTTGAAATGAATATTTATTACAGTACTTAATGCATGAATGCATAATATGTACTGTAATAATTTCGAAAAATGACCTTACAATAAAAATTCATGTAAAACACTATAACTGTATTTTTGCCTTTTTCAAAATGAAATGATTTTTTATTATTTTTTTAATAATTTAAAAATCCTCTGGATAACCTGGGTCTTTAGAATTAAAAACTTAAAAATCCGATTCATTATCACATGTTTCTTCAAAAAGTTTCGTAATACAGTACAGATGGTGGTTTATAAAGTATAATAATAGGTCATTTCATTTTGAAAAATACAAATATACAGTTACAGTACTTAACATGAATTATTAATGTATATTCATTTTTAGAAATTATTACAGTACATAATATATATTCATGAATTAAAGTACTGTAATAAATACTCATTTGAAGTTTATTAAACGTTCTTGGACAATTTCAGGAAATAGGACTTTCCTGGTCGAAAATATCGTTTGGGTAAATGACCGGATCCAATGTACTATAATAATTTCGAAAATTCAACTTTAATGTAAATGCATTTTTGAGAAACTATATGCACACATCACAGTATATAATGTACTATATAATGAACTGTAAAGTGTAGGGGAGAGTGGGGTAATAGCACCACCCTGGGTAATACCGCCACCCTCTATTCTGTAATACTAATGAGTTTCAAATGCCTCTGGAGTATGCTGATCTCTTAAGGCCATTACTATTAGCAGTAGTCAATGGAATTTTTCAAAGTTTACGTTCAGTTTGATTTTTGCAAGCTAAAACGCTTTTCTAGTGTTTTTTATCTAATTTTCGACCATCAAAATCGTCGTGGCATGTATACTTAAACAAACAGTTATAATTTCAGTCTTTATAAACTTTGAAAACAACTTTGTATAGGTGTATTTTAGTATAAAATGTTAGACTAACTGTTAAGCAGGCTAGTTGAAACAGCATCACAACCGTCATATTGTTTGAATGGGGCAATATCGGCATCTCGCAACAAAGTGGGCCAACGAATGTCACAAGAAGCAATCAAACCAGTTGAAAATGTAACTTACGTGAAAAAAAGTCGCAGCAAGTTTTAACATTGCTCGAACAACTTTACGTGACAAAATAGAAACTCAGAATATGAAAAGCCCTATTGATATTTTATAAATACAAAGCTTGTTTTAAAAATAGTTCTTTTTTACAGCTTTGTAATATTTTCATTAAAAATTCCAAATATGTTCATACTTAAAGTATGTTTTACTAATTTAGGTGTAAAGGCAAGATTGCCCAACAGCAGTGGCGGAATTGCCCTACTACCTGGGGTAATTTCACCACTCTGCATATGTTTACGTTCTTTTTAATAACTGCCAAAGCAAAGGGTAGTAGACATTTCTTTTAATATAAACAAATGTAGCAACAAAATACAACAAAAACATTTAAATTTTTATATTTCATTTAGCTGTCAGATCAGTATTCTGCTTAAGGTGACGCCATTACCCCACTCTCCCCTATAGGGTGTGTTTCGATAGACTCACGGACCTAGCGAGAGCTAACTCGTGTTAACTGTGGCCAATGAGCTAAAGTGACAATCGCGACGATCATGCTATCGAAACGCTATGAGGAGGTATTTTTGTTCAGGTGCTCTTTCACTTTCGGTTTTCGCTCTTTCTTCCTGCGCTGTATCAGAGATTTCTTGTTTACTACAGTTTATTTCTTGTTTAATTCCAATACTAACTGTAATTTACTGTTGATGTTGTTGAAAGTAGACATCGACATGTTATATTATCGTGTTATAGCTTCGCGAATACCACGATAACCAATCTACCCATACAGGATCGAAAAGGGCTCCTGCCATCTTTAAACAAGCTGGATCGGTTCTCACGAAGCTGTACGACCTCGGAAGCTCGGGCCGTTTCGTGGGGCCGGGGCCTCTCTTCTCGTGAGGTTCTCGGCTCTATCGAAACGGGCGAGACCACCTCACGAAACCCTATCGAAATGATTCAGAGAGAGGAAACCCTACTATCAAGAGGTCCGTGGGTCTATCGAAAGACACCCAATATACTGTTTAGTTGATTTACAGTAAAATCCATCTCCCATCCAATTTTCCGTTGCCATAACCTAACTGGGAGGAGGGTGATTTCAAATGAGAACTTCGATCAGATGAATTTTAAACGAAATTAGCATATAATACTTAAGATACTTGCATATTACAGTACATTATGTAGTATATACAATATACAGTATATTAATTCCCTTTTTTTCTCATTTTTTCGTCTCCAAAAGCTAATGGAAAAGTGAATTCTTAAAAACAAGATGGTGACGCCATATCTCCTAAAATTGTCCAAGATTGTCTTTTAAAGTTCAAATGAATATTTATTACAGTACTTAATGCATGAATACATAATATATACTGTAATAATTTCGAAAAATGAACATACAATAAAAATTCATGTAAACTACTGTAACTGTATTTTTGCCTTTTTCAAAATGAAATGACCTTTTATTATTTTGTTTAATAAACCACCATCTGTACTGTATTAAGAAACTTTTTGAAGAATCACGCAATAATGAATTGGAATTTTAAGTTTTTTAATTGTATAGGGTCCAGGTTATACATTTTTCAAATTATAAAAACAGAGATTTTAAGAACTGATGAAAATAGGAAAGAAAACTCCACAGCCTGGATCTCTGTCCTATTTCAATCAATAATTTAAACATCTGCGGTTAGGCATGTAAAAATCCTCATAGACCATTCTTTATTTACTCTGTTATGAAACTTTGTTTAAAGCTTAATATTAAAGCTTTTAAATCCTTTATATTATTATTTACGTGAAGACGTTTGCTTTCCTTCATATTGTTTTTGCCAACAATTCTTTATTCGGTGGAAGGATGGATCATAATACTGTTCCTATTAACTAAACAGGTGGTGGCCTTACAGTATAACAGAGGGACATCAGGAGTTC
>JAHWFO010087633.1:584334-599186 GCA_023313115.1 Rhysida immarginata | reverse complement strand
GAACTCCTGATGTCCCTCTGTTATACTGTAAGGCCACCACCTGTTTAATTGTATATTTGATACGAAAAACTTTGTGAAATAATTGGAACTTTTGTATTTATAAAATATTAAATAATAATGAAAATAATTTTATTTCTGAATGCAGTATACAATGCGTTGTTTATTTAAAATAAATATTAAAATATCTTTGATTCCTAAAAAACTTTAATTTATATTTACTTTGTGAAGTTGTATCTTTACATTTTTTTTTGTAATTAAAATATCCAGTTACTATAAAAATCATAAATCATGAAGATATCTTTACTATCATGACTGCGTTTCTATTGGCTCATGTTTCCTGCTTCTAATAACAACCAATCACAGCTCTTCTGGGGCTCAGTTTACATACATAAAGAGATGCTAGTTTGCTTTCATTTATCAGTTGCTTATTTCAATCTCCTGGATTTATCTGCTAACTTTTGTGTTGAATTTCCTGCTTGAGTTTTCTTTTCCTGCAAAATAAACTCTTCTTCCGTTTCTCATCTTTTATGTCTTGGAACTTTTTAATAAAAAAAAAAAGTTTTTATACTGCCAATACAATTTTTATGAATTTTAATTGAGTTTTCGTTTTTGAAATAATTAATTATACTTATTAATTTTCTGCTTTATGTAATATTAACTCGAAGTTTTTGAGCCCTGCATATTGGATATCTCCCGGGGAATACAGGGGTGCGGGGTTTCCAAAATATTTTTTTACATAAAATTGGAATTTCGGGGGGTATCTAGAGGTGTGGGGTATATTCGCGAAAATACGGTAATAGTACACTGGTGGCCAAAAGTTTGGACCAACCAGCAAAATCAAGAAAAAAATGAGTTTATACCAAAAATATTTTACACCTACAACTCTAAGTAAACATGAAACAATATTCAGGGAAGAAACAAATTTATTTCTGAGTCGTTGCTTTTTTATTACCTTAAATCAAAATAAGACTGACCAAAAGTTTGGACCAACATCAGAAACATGCAAATAATTTGCATATGACAAGTCACCGTGTTGTATGGTGAGCACTAAAACCATCGATGTTAACTGAAAACCAACAAGAGCGAATTAGACATTTTAACAAGCAATTTACAAACTTCAAAAAAGTTGCTGAAATCTCCCGTGTGAGCTACAAATCTTTATCAGAATTGTTAAAAATGTTAATTGGAAAATAGGACGACCTTGTGCACTGACGTGAAGAGACAAATCAAAAATTAAGAGACATGTTAGACATGATATTACATCGGGGCATGTAGTCAACACCACACAAGTCAAACTTCATTTGCAACTTGCTGCCTCAAGAAGACAATTCGCAGCAAACTACGTACTGAGAACTTTGCCTATGAAATTTAACCCAAAAATTGGCCACTACCACAGAAACATGCAGGAGAGACTGGAGTTTGCTAAGACACTTCTGCGTGAAAACACAGACTTCCAATTGGTTGTGTTTTCTGACGAAAAACAAATCAGTTTGGATGGTCCTGATCATATAGCTTCTTATGAAGAGCATCGTGAAAAAGAAACACTTGTTCCACTGCGAATTAAGCGGCAAATGGGCAGTAGTGGAGTGATGATTCTGGGTGCCATTGGAAGCAACGGAAAGTTGAAGATTTACAGTATAGATGGACATTGCACAACAGCTCAGTATAAAGATGATCTTCGCAATGTGTTCATCCCTTTGTGTAAAGTCTAGTTTAAGCAAAAACCATGGATTTAGCATCAGGACAGTCCTGCAATCTACACTGCACGAGTTGTGAAAGTCTATTTTGAGAGCAATAATATTTCCACTTTTGCTAGGACTGCTCGAAATCAAGATCTCAATATTATTGAGAATGCGTAGCATCTCACGGAACAAAAAATTTACCAAAACATTTAGTACAAATCTCGAGAACAACAAATAGCAGCCATTCAGAAAGCTGTTAAGCCAAACGTTAGTAAAAGCTTATTTAATTCTATTTCAGGTCGTTTGTCAAATATTGTAGAGTCAAAATGATCTCAAATATCAAAATAATTCATTAGTTAATGATGTAATACTTTTTTCCCTTTATGTTATACAAATGTGGTCCAAACTTTTGGCCACCCTTATTTTGATTTTAGGTAATAAGAAACCAACAACGCAGAAATAAATTTGTTTCTTCCCTGAATATTGTTTCATATTTACTTAGAGTTGTAGGTGTAAAACAGTTTTCGTATAAATTCAGTTTTTCTTGACATTGCTGGTTGGTCCAAACTTTTGGCCACCAGTGTACATTTATGCCCTTGATGATAGTTAAGAGTTTGTTGGTCAGTATTTGGTGAATTAGTCCCAGGGACCTTGTTGGTTTGAAAGTAAATTAAGTAATATTGTAGGAAAGCGCGATATTGTTGCGCGTGAATATTGGTATTCTGTTTAATAATAATTCTCTAAGGGATATGATTTATATCTACTTGTTACTAGCAGAGGACCCGGCGTTGCCCGGGATAATTACGCTTGTTAGGGAGCTGAAGGAAGACACGTGTACCTCCTTTGCCTCATCGAGAGAGACTGCCCTATCTATATCATCTATTATATCCATTTCCTGTTCATTGTTAATAATTCTTGGAAATGAATGTTCTGTCATTGCATCATCATTTTATGTTCATTGTTATAATTCTTTGAATAATTTTTTGCTCATTATTATTGGTGAATTGCGCATTGAGACCATTGTTGATGCAAACACGACAGGCCTATTGTTACACAAACTTTGACTTGCATTGTTGGTCATGAGATATCTGTTGCTGGTCCGAGCATAGTGTGAATTGCGTGTTGACACCATTGTTGATACCTATTGTCGCACAAACTTTGCCTTGCATTGTTGGTCATGAGATATTTCTAATTAATATGTCCTTCCATAACCATGAAAGTCGATTTTTTATCAATAATTATTATTTTTCCGAAATCTGAGGAAGACAGTGACCTTCCTCACGGTTTGAAGGTCAAGTATGCAAAATTTCATCAAGATCGGAATAAAACTGTAGATTTTCATAACAAACAAACAAACAAACACACACACAAACATCCTTCTTTATATATATACATATAGATAGATGATGTTGTGTTTCAATCTTAATTTAAATAAAATAAGAGTTATATCGTTGAAATTCACGTGTCCTTTGCTTGGTTAATATTGCTTTTCACAAGTCTCGAACTCTCGTACCCCATCGCGTCGGAGTTGGTGGTGACCTGGGTTGTTGAGTTGGCCCCTCCCACGCGTGTGGGCGTGCACATTTGGCGCCTGAACAGGGACTCGTTAGTTCTGAATAATCCGGATTATCGAGGTCACCTTGAAACAGTGTTTTAGATTGTCATGGTTGTGTGAGTAAGATAGTTCCAGTCAGAAAGTGTGATAGGAACTGCTTGGGGAGTTGTTGTGAGAAGGAGTGTTGGACAGTGTGGGAGAAACTGTGTTGGTGATTGTTGGGAGTGTGCATGTTTGTGAAAGGGTGTTACATCAGATGTCCTGGGGATATATGGGGACTGGTGTGCACAGGGTATTTGGCTATAGAGCTAAGTTTGAGTGAAAATAAATAAATTAAAAACGCTCTGCTTTGGCTTAAGGTTGCTGTGGTGAAGCGTGTAACACTATGGAGGCCGTCTACCAGGCATGCGTGCAGCTGGCCCTGAAATTGGAGGACCTGATTAGGAGATTGTCTGTGATGGTCGAAAGTGATGCCAGTGTAAGTGTTGCACTTAATGTTGAGAATAAGGTTTGTGGGCCAGAAGAAGACGTGACTGAAGGTCTACATAAGAGATTGAGTGATGCAGAAGGATGTGCATCGGATCTGAGTGTAGTGAGTTCGAGGAGTCAGTCGCGACTCAGGAAGCGAACTGTGCAGGAAATTAGGGATCGTAACAGGTTCGAAAGGGGTGGCATGGTGATGGTGGCTATTGAGGGTAGTCATGAGGGAAAAGGCTTTGGGCCGTTTAAGATTTTAAGATGGGTGATTAAGACATGTGTGAAAGTTCGTGGTTTCAGGTTTGGGGACACAAGTACATGCAAGTAGAGTACAGGCATGTTATACTCCACATAAATCGAAAACGGTATATAAGGGTACCAGGCCTGTACAGAAGGACGTTTCTGAGGGGGCCAACCTAACTGCGATGGAAAGCGTAGAGATTGGCACCAGGGAAATCTTAGTGAAGGACATTGCCGTGGGAACCTGAAGATGTAGGTACAGATTTAGACATGGCGATAAGTTTGGGAGTTGGAACCGACAATGTAGAGTTGAAGGACATGGCAATAGAAACTAGTGAAGTTGAACATGTGAGAGTGACTGTCAATGAGGGCACCATGTATGAGGACCGGGCTTGCACTCGGTTGAATGGCATGGTGTTGTCACTGCCCCCTCCCATTGAAGGTAATCAGGATTCGAACAGCGACTGCGAGACAGTTGTTAGTCAAGATGTGGTCACAGAGTTCTCTGAAGTAGAGGAGTGGGTGTGTGAGCATTGGGACAGGACTTCTGAGGACCGGGGTGAACAGAGTCCTGTGAGATTTATAGGCAATACGATAGAAGTGTGCCCACCTGTGAAGGACAGTGTGGCAAAAATAGAGGACAGTCATAATGGTGGACGAACGGTGGGGACATCGAGTAAACCACTTGTTCACGAGTCAGTTAGTAAACGGCGAGCGAACACCAAGCATAAGAGGTCGCGTAAGAAAACGGAGCCAGTTAGGCATAGTACGTGGGATTCCGGCCCGTTCATTAATAAAGGAAGGCAGGAAGGCTTCTGCGAGCTTGATTGGTAGTTGAAAGGGAACAGGAAGTTAGGGAAGTTATGGTGCAATCAGAAGTTGATAATGGCGAAGTGGATAATTGTAGTGCTTCTTGCTATTGGACGTAGGGGCTCGCTGTGGGATAGTAGAACCGCGGGTACGTTTGTTTAACGGCATTTTAGTTTAGGTGAAGGAACGTTGTTCTTTTGTTTGTTTTTGGTGGGGCGTGTGTGACTGTGAGTCAGTGTGAGGTTCGTTTGGTGGGGGAGGTGTGTGAGTGTGGATTGCGTGTTTATAGGTGTGTACTTCGTTAATTTGGGTGCAAGTGTTTAGCTCGCATGATTAATTTTCATGATTGTGTGGCGGTTGTTTTAAAAATAGGTGTGTGTGGTTGAATATTTGGTTGTTTTAACGTAAATTGTCGTTTTTAGTCAGAGTAATTGTTGTTGAGAGATTTAGATTTCCCTCCTCTGTAACAATGCCCCAGCCAGAGAGGCTGGGCTTTGTTGTAGCGGGGAGGAATTCTCGGTAAAACTGCAAGTTTTCTAAAACTTTTTTAGCATTGTTAAATTTTTTTTTGATATGAGAAGCGTAAGCGACGGACGTTTTTTGGGAGTAGGGAGCTTAACGATGAGCGCAACCGATCGTTTAGCGACCGGTTCTAAAATGGCGCTTATGTAAAAAGGCCCGTTTTCTGTAAGTGATCAGCAGAGTTGAATTTCAGCAGCGATCATGGATCGTTTTCATTCAAGGAAAAACGTCTGAACACGCTGTGGAAGTCGATTTAGTACCGGTAAAGAGAGGACAAATTAGCGTGATTCGTATTTTGCAACCCGAATCGACATGGATGCTCTTTTGTCTCCAAACGTCACCAAAGATAAGAAAACATCTTGCCGACGAGTTCGGTGAGGTCGTTTTATTTATTATTAGTCCCACGGAAATTTAACTTTAATCAAGGAAATAGTTTATTACAAAGCAAGAACAACTCCTAGCACGGAATTTATTTCCCCTATTTGTGGAACTACGTTTTCCCAAAGTGTCTTTTGAGCGCAAAAAAGAATAACACTTTTATGCGGAAGCTCTATTTAAACTGCTATATGAAAACCTACTATTTTATAGTGAATGATGATTAAAACCGACAGGGTAGAACATTAATTGGTGGTTAGCTAAAGGCTGTAGCTTAAAATACCTAGTAATCTAAAGATGGTTTAAAATGATAGATAAGCGCTACGATGGTAAAATTGAGTCGTTCATATAAGTAGTCCACACAGCGCTGTTTATGCTAAAATAAACGGATTATTGCAGGTGTAAGTAACAGTCATCCGCCCCAGTATCAACAAATAAAAGAGTATAACTGACTAGGAGAGTTATAAAATTTGGAATACTTCAGGGTAACTGTATCCCTCCCTCATAAAAAGGGATACACGACGCTTGTTTGAGTGACTGCGTCTATGATTAGCATAATTCTGTCAGACTAAGGGGGATGACTGATATACCTGGGCTATTTTGGTCAAACAACAGCGGGACACTTATGTGTGCCATGTTTTGAAGTAATGATTGCGATGAAATTATGTAAACGGTTTTGTTTACTTTATTGTTCATTATGACGAGTTTTCATGTTATAGAGATTTAGTTAAATGTTATTGATTATTTTCTTTTTAGGGGCCCCAATTTTATTGTAAATCATTAAGTGTCTTAGAATTTGGTTTCCAGTATGTTTTATAAGCAACTGACTACTTATTAAAATTATTGTTGATCTGAAGCACATTGTGTGTACGTTTTTTTGACCTCTAACGAGTCCACCCTCCTTTGCTGCCACGTACGAAGGTTTGGGTTTGTCCCAAGGCCCAATTAAGGTCACGCCCCCGCACGTGGGTGGCACAGGGTAAAAACTATTAATATGGTTGACAAAATCGGTGAGGTTGCAAAGATCAGTGCTGAATATGGTGAAGACGTCGTCGACATAGCAGTACCAAATTGTGGGGAAATAAAAGTTAGAATTTTTTAGAATATCTTCAAAACTTTTTAAAAAATCTCTGCCAAGATGGGACTGAGACATGAACCCATGGGAGAGCCTTCATTCATTTTAAAGAACTGATTACGAAACTGAAAGACATTATTGTTAACACATAACCCAGTTAATGTTAACCATTCGTCTGCCATTTTATGTTAAACCCCGTTTTTGGTCAAAATTTTGAGCAGAAATTGTAATGTTTCAGGAATAGGAATATTAGGGAACAGGTACTCAATGTCCAAAGAGACAAATATTTGGTTATTGGTTAAATTGTGACCCCTCCCCACCCCCCTTGTGTCAATTGTTCCCTAACCCAGTCGGGGATAGGTAGAGGTGCGGGAAATGTCAAGGGTTCGGGACCCAAAAGATTCGACTCGAGAGCCTTGCTGTTGAGGTGCTGTTAAACTATTTATTTTCATATAACTCTTTACGCAATGTTTACTACTTGCGTAGCGCATGAGCTAATTGAGAGGCCTCTCGCAAGCCAATCAGAAAAGATAAGCGTGCTCTATTCCTAGAACGACGCTCTAAACTGTATACGTCCGGACTCCAACCACACATAGGCACGCGCAGCTGCACCTCTCATGAAAATCTAAATGTGCTTGCTATGGAAAGCTGTCACTGAACCTACTGTCATGAGCGCGCCTAAGCCTCTGCATAAGTATTCCTTAACTATTGTGTTTGAATACGCTCAGTGCTTTATTATAAAATGGCACACTAGGGGAGAAACATCATAAACCCTCCTGGTAGATTGAGCAGCTCAGATCAGCTGGTTCCGCTCACTACTAATGTGCTGTATAAAAATAAAAAAAAAACATCTAGCTTGGCAAAAAGATTATTTTGGCTGTTCTGATGAGAATTTTTGTTTTATTAATAAAAAACTAATCTATTTGGTTAAAAAAGTATCATAAATGGTGCATAATATCGATGTAATTATATGCGTGATCAAGAGATAAGCTGATGCAGTGCTCGTTATGGTGTGATGTGGAAGTGATTTACAGGTGTAAGTGGAAGCTATTTTCTTTTCACTACTCGAAAGGTTACAGGTCTCAGTTTTTATGTGAAGATAGAATAATCAACGACAACTATGCAAAAACCATCCGAAAATTTTTTTAATTTATTATATAACTAGATGGATCCCGTCAAAATTTGACGGAGAACAACCCATCTTATTATTAATCCCAATCTCTTTAATTAAAAAACAATAAAAGAAAAAATTGTCAGAGCAACAAATAGAATAATCATTATGCATAAACAAATAGAATAATCAGAGCTTAAATATTTCATTATGCACAAAGAATAAGAAATGAGTTAATTAAATATATAAAATCAAAATGGCTTTAAACTAAATTTCTCTGAAGCTTTTAAAGCTCAGTTTTTAGCTCTTTCTAATGATATAACATTTAACATAACATTTTCAGAGTTTTTCAGTAGTCACAAGGAAACGTCTTAAAATGATCAAGGCAGGATTTTCTTTCTGCATCTTCAGTTTATTTAATTCAAAACAATGATTGAATATTGTCTCATTACAACAATCCCTGGCTTCTGACGGATTGACGTAACTTTCTTTGTTGGCTTTAGATCCCCATGCATAGAAGTGGCAATTTTGCTCTTACAAAAAATGCTTTGCATATTAATATATAGGATTATACACCGAGTTAGCAAAACTCATGGGATAGCAAGCACATTGATTGATGGGCATGGCTCACGAATTTACAGGGGTAACGGATTCTGGGAGTGGACCATTAGACGTTGTATGAAGAGCTTGGATAAGTGATTAATCAGAAATGGCAGGTCGTCGCGAGTTGACGTCTTTTGAACGGGGTATGATAGTAGGTGCCCGACGCATGGGATGTTCCATTTCGGCAGTGGTGCAGGAATTTGGCTTTCCCCGCTCAACTGTCTCCAGGGTATATCGGGAATGGCTGGATGAAGGCATTACAGTCCACAACAGGCACCATACCGGGCGTCCAGCTGCCCTGAATGATCGTGACCGGCGACACCTGGGACGAATGATTCAGAGAGACAGGAGCGCAACAGTGCAGCAAATCACAGACCAGTTCAATACTGGCCGCACTAGAAACGTCTCTCGGTGGACAATCCGTCGGAATCTGCATGCCCTCGGGTTTGGCAGCCGTCGCCCTACACGGGTGCCAATGCTTACCCAGCGTCATCGGACACCTCGGCGTGCATTTGCCACCAACCATCTTGGCTGGACTCTGCAACAGTGGCGTAACGTCATATGGTCAGATGAGTCACGATATCAACTGTACCACGCTGATGGGAGGCACCGTGTGTGGCGCAGACCTCACGAAACGATGGATCCCGCATGCCAACAGGTGGTGGTGCAGGGTGGTGGGGCGTCAGTGATGGTCTGGGGTGCATTTTCCTGGTTTGGAATGGGCCCTCTGGTTATCCTGGACCAAACGTTGAATGGTCCACGGAATCGTCAACTCATCGGAGACCATCTGCACCAGTTTTTGACATTTCAACACCCTGACGACGTAGCAGTCTTTCAAGATGACAATGCTCCACCACATCGCTCCAATGTCGTCCGCAAATGGTTCGAGGAGCATGCAGGAGAGGTCCAACGACTGAGCTGGCCAGCCCGGAGCCCTGACATGAATCCCATCGAGCATATCTGGGATGCTGTTGAAGTCAGGCTCCGGGCACTGGATCATCCACCCACGAACGGGCAGCAACTATCTTCGGCTCTGCAGACTATCTGGTGTCAACTGCCTCCAGAAGTGTACCAGGGACTTGCAGACTCACTACCACGCCGTATTGCTGCACTCCACAGGGCCAGAGGTGGCCCGACCAGATATTAAGTAACTATCCCATGAGTTTTGCTAACTCAGTGTATATTTTAATAGCAGAGAATATTAAATGATTTGAACAAAAGAGAACTTATAACGGTAAGTTCTTATAATAGTAGAACATATTAAATGATTTGTAAAAGTAACGGTGGTGTGAATTAGTGTATAATTTATTAAAGACTAAATTATAGAATAAAGCATGACATGACAATTAACATGAACAGTTTTTTAAACCCTCAAATAAACAGATCAAATTGCACACTTGGATGAAAAAATTTTAATATATTTATGGTGTTCTTTACATACACTGTTTAAAACTTAAGCGAAATCAAAAACGCGATAATGAACAAAAAAAAAAAAAAAAAATTGTCTATCCATATCGGATTCAGACTCTGCCATTCGAGGCAGTAGGCAGAGACTTTAACGATACTGCTGTCAGCCGCTATCGCTTATTATTGTCAGGAGGGAGCACGCGACGAGCACATCCCAACCGTATACCTGTACCCTATTTTCATTCAGAAGGGACAGGTCCATTCTAATCTGCCTTAACTCTCAGTACAAGTACCTGAATTTGAAACCGATCAACATCCAGAAAGCTCAGCCCCTACGGAGCAGGTAAAAACCTTTTTGCACTGGAGCACGTGGGGCGGTAATGGATATGACAGGGTTTGCGTGGTTATGGTGGCAGTTGAGGGTAGTTCAGAAGGAAAAAGTTTCGGGCCTTTAAAAATTATTAAATGAGTGTCGGACTTTAGTGTTAAAATTTGGGGGCTGAGGTATGGGGATACCCAAGTAGTTCATGGAAGTAGTGTGTGGTCACGTCACCTGCATCAGAAGTCTAACTCCGTACGCAGTGAAGTCGGGGCCGTACTGAAGGACGTGGCTGTGGGTGCCAATGCGACTATGTGGGAAAACGCAGCAATAGGCACCGATGAGGCAATGGTAGAGAGTGTAGCGGTGGGAACCAACGATGGGTCCATGTTGAGTTTGGCAGTGCGGACAGACAATGTAGTCACAAAGAGTATAGCAGTGAAAGTGTCTGTTGATGGCAGTGAAGCCTCCCATGGCAGTCAATCGTGGGATAACGAGTATGTTCTGTCACAGCCTACTGAGAAGGATTGGGAGTCCAACAGTGACAGTGAGACTTTATGTGGTTACGATACCGCTCGAGGTTGTCTGACAGTGATGAGCCAGTGAGCGTGCAGGGTAACTTGTGTTTCTGAGAACGAAATTGGTCGAAGACCCACCGTATTTGTGGGCAATGTCATGGAAGCTGGTGTGCACGGTGCTGACAGTGGTATGAGCAGCAGTCTAAGTGAGGCGAGTGTCGGTGTAACGTTGTCCAAGCCGCCTGCTCGGGAGACGGCTAATAAATGGCATACCGGCAGTAGACACAAGAGATCCCGTAGGAAGGTAGAGCCAGCTGGGCCGCATGCTTGGGACACCGGCCCCTTCGTGAAGAAAGGGAGGCGGCTGGGTTTCTGCGAGCTGGCCGGGTAGTTGTGGCTAGTGTTTGTTTTAAATTATTGGGGTAAATCGTGGCGCCGTCGTAAGTGCAAAGCACGTGCTTCCCCGTGCTCGTTTGTAGTTTAAAATGTTAGTTTCAAGACGCTCGGTTCATTGTGAAAGAACTTGGTTCTTTTAGTCTTAAAGGTGGGGCTTGTGTAACTGGGTCGGTGTGTGTTTGTGTTTTTCTTTTGTTGCGTATTTGTTGATTGTGTTTGTTCGTTAGAAGTGATTTTGGATACGCGCTGCTCTCGTTACGTTTCGTGTTTTCGTCCATTGTGCTTTGATAATGTTATTGCAAGAAAAGGGGTGTGTCTGGCATTGTTCGTCAGTGTGGTGTTCTTTTGTTTATCAAGTGTGGTTTTCGTGTCCGAAATATAGAATATTTTATCTATTAGGAATAGTTTAACGGTACCGGTAATAATGGGGAAGCTGCAACAATTGCATGAGATGTAGACCGTAGTCGTGTGTTGTTGTCGCAGCTTTTCCAGGGATTTTGGAGCATTAATAGAGTAACAATGAAATTTTGCTTTGTTGAGAGAGAGCGCTTGAGCTTGTTGAGCAGAGAAGCCGCCCGAAAGAGAAAGTTTTTTTTTTTTTTTTGTTCGACGAGCGCTTCACTATAATGGAAACAAAGCGAGGCTGATGAAAAATAGTGGCAAATTAGATTTTGGAACTGAACCAAAGTAGTTTGTTTGCCTAGGTTGGTAATGGCAAATTGTGGATTCTGATTTTGTCACCCATAGCTGATTTTGTGAAGACTACGGAACGCACGTCCACAGTTTCGTGTCCTGTGAGAAATTTTCGCTGCCGACCAAGTTAAGAAAAACTGCGCTGTAGCGTCTTGTGATCGGTGAGCCCATTCCATTGTACTTTTAGTTTGTCTCTCGAGTGTATCCCATTAAAGAAGAGAACAGTTAAGCTAAAGAATAAATTAAAAACTGACCTTACGAATCTGTGGATGCTAGAATACATGAGAGAGAGAAAGGAGACTCCACAATGTAGTATCTAATTTCCCAATTTCTAAGTAGGTGTTTAAGGCTATGGCTACTCTTATATGCTACCTTGAGGCCATATACCTTACATATCTTCTCTAAGCCGCCAGTAAGGTATATGGCCTCAAGGTAGCATATAAGAGTAGCCATAGCCTTAAACACCTACTAGGCAGCATGAAAGATAGAATTGGTAAAGTAGATAAGTCGGGAATATATGAAATTAATTGTTCCTCTTGTGACTGTAAATACATAGGCCAGAGCAGAAGAAGGATCTGTACTCGCATTAAAGAACACTTTAGCTATATCAAAAATTACAAGCCTGAAAAATCTGCATTCTCTGAGCATATTTTATCCACGGGGCACATTGAGAAATTAGATAATTTTCGGATACTACATTGTGTTGACGAACCTAAAAAGCTTAACTTCTTAGAATCTCTTGAAATAGCTAAACTATCGCCTGATATTTTATTAAACCATGAAAGAGGCCCACTTGACCTGTCACAGTGGGCTTCACTGGTTTCAAAACTTTAACCAAATTGAAATGTTCTTACTTACTTCACACTCCTGATATAAGAGCCTCTCCACTTATAGTATCTTTTTTTTTGTTCCTTTGTTTTACTTCATAATTTTTTACTTTTTTACTTCTGAATTTTTTTCATAAGTGTATTTTGTCATTGGGCACTTGACCCTCTCCAATCCTGAATTACCCCTCTTTTGTAAACCAAACATGATGCCCTGCATTCTGATTGGTCCCTCCTCTTTATATAAACTTGTATCTGAACTTGTGTAACCCGAGTCACACTGAAGAAGGCCACATTGTGACCGAAATGTATACATAAAAAATGGAGTCATACCGAAGAAGGCCACATTGTGACCAAAATGTATACATATATGGTGTATTAAAATGTTCTTGTGGACAAGTGGAGTCTCCTTTCTCTTTCTCATGAAGAGAACAGTTGTCTTTTGCAATTTGCACCTACCCACCCTGCGGAATAGGAATTTAAATGAAGGGGAAATGTTCAACTGACGTGCCATCACGTGACTCACAAACTTTCCCCATTCGAATACAAGCGACGTACTGCTTGATGTGCTTGGTTTTAAAATAGCATTTTCTGGCTATGTTCTACGAACAAAATATTGTATTTAATTACAGTGGTTCTATTGAAGTTTTGCATAAATATACTACCCAGCCTTTTGTTTTGGGTGTTTTTGCATGTGAGGTGTAGCACATGAGTGTGAAAAAGGGGCCGTTGTCAGTACCTGATACAGATATGCAGAGTGGTACTGTCGAGCGAAAAGGTTAAGCATGACACACCAAATTGATGTGTAGAGAGAGAGTGTTTTTGTCGTGGAGCGATCGGATTTCGCTATTTATTGTCATATTAAGGGGTTATGGTTCTCCTCCCCTCTCCTGTCCAAGGAGTCGTAAACGTTGACACAATCCAAGGGCAGGAGTGCAAATAAAGGAGAGCGTGACGCTTTCTGGCGTTGCTCTTTCTCATGAGTGGTGGTCTGCTTGAGCAGGAATGCTCGGTGTTGTTAGCACCATCGACAGGAAAGCACCTGGCCGGACCCTTGAATCTCATGTGCTAGGCATCACCCACTAAGGTCAAGCCTGTGTCTTAAAAGTGACTATTGTTGGCGGTTATTATATTGCATCATGTTCTTGAATGTCAACTAATTAATGTTGATACTTTTGGTTATCATTTGTTTATTATCTTTTGTTTTGTGTTGGGGGCCCCTTATTTATGCTGTATATATTTTAATATTAGGATATGGTTATTAAAGTAATGTGGTTGCATTACACACCTCGCCTTTTCTTTGGTTGAATACCTTCTCCCTTCACAAGTTCATACTATCCGTCCCTATCATGCGTAGGCATCGAGTTTGGGGTGGGGTTCACATCGGGTACCCTACCCACGCGACTGGGGCACAAATTATCAAAACATTATATTCTTTCAAAATATTTCATTATTATTATAAATGTTAACCCCTATTAAATATTTATTCAGTTATTTATTAGCTTCAAATTTTATTTGCATGACTTTTTTTTATCAAAAACTTTGATGTTGGAAAAGTTGGTCCTTTAATATTTTCCCCATATTTAAATGTTGGGTGAAACTTTTTATTCTCGTTATAAATTTTTTCACATGACAGCAAATTTGTGTACAATTTTAAAATATGTTTGAATAATGAATTTCTTGATACAATAACGGGAAATATGATCACTTGGCCATTCCAAGCAAGATTATGATCGATCTTTCATGACAATCCACAAACGCGACAACTATCTTCCAACTTCCAAAAGCAGGACAAACTTGGAATGTTTACTATAAAAAAATGAGATAATAATGTTTTTAAGGTTACCATACACATCACCGAATCTCACTTCATCGAATCGGCAAACCCCACTTCGTCGAACCACATATCCTCGAAATCAGGCCACATTTCATCAAATAGTTTTAAAAATATGGTTCATGGAATACGGGAATTTTTTTTTGTACCACTCTACCAAACCTCCACAGGGTAGTTGTTTACAAGTGGTTGATATTAAAAAAAAAAAAAAAAAAAAAAAATCAAATCGGTACTTTTTTTAACATCGATTATTGTTTTTTTCTTGTTAATTTATTGACTGAATAAAGGGAAACATTTATTTTTAAAAACATCTGAACAAATATTTTTGAACTTACATATACTGTTAAAACTACATGTCTGTAAGTTAAACAATGTCAACAACATCAAAAGACAGAATAATTGAACTTTTAA
>JAHWFO010087633.1:569610-581435 GCA_023313115.1 Rhysida immarginata | reverse complement strand
TATTCTGTGTGAATGTGAATATTTTGGAAACTGAGATGCTGATAATGCGATGATTGAACGTTCGTTTCCAAGAATTATTAATAATGAGCATAAAATGATGATGCAGTGACAGGAGTTAAATAAGGGAGCGTCTATTGAGGAGGAAAAGGAGTCATACATGTCTCCCTTGAGTTCCCTACCAAACTTCCAGACGACTGGCAAAAATTTATGTCTGGAAAGGAAAGAGAAAGAACGAGTATTGGTCACAGTAACTCTGCAGCTAAAACAGAAAAAACTATAGCGGGCGAGAAAAACATCTCAACAACGGGAGTTTTGAATAGAGCAAGAGAATAGTTAATAGCTGCTCAACACCCATCACCTTCAAAATCGATGAGCTGTCAATACATCAGCTGTCAATAACCAATAAAATCAATAACTATTAATATTAAAGGGCAACTGACATCAAAATTTGTTTTTTGCTAAATCTTTATGAACTGCTGAACATTGCAACATATTTCATTTTTTTAAATTTTCGTTATTTTTATACAATAAAAGCAGTTTTCGGCACGAAAATGAATGATCGCCGTCGCCATCTTGATTCAGGGCGTGACGTCAATACGTTTCGAATTTGTGCACTAAATTTTCTATCTCATTGACAATAGTCGATGAAATTTCAAATCATAATAAAAGCAATCTTGTTCCTGAACACAAGTATGGTGGCATCGATTCAAATGTTTCAACAGATTGTTTTTTTTTAATGTTACCACTAAACAAATCAAAAACTTTAACTCATTCGAGCTGCATCATCACAGTTTCAATAATGTTTTCTAAACTCTTTCTTATTTCTTGAAAATACGTGTAAATATCAGTCGTTTCGTGCTTATACGTATAAGAATAACGTTGAAAAAAATTCCTATGAGCTGTCACATGTTGTTGGAAAGGAGTGTCATTATCTGTTGATCCCGTTGATGATGTACCTTCTGAGAGGAGAGGTGAGGAAGGGACACTTGACGATGTGCTTTGGAGAACTTGTCTCGAGGTCAATGGCACATTGTCAATGATAATGTCTTTCGAGGCGGATGATGATGATGCAATCTGAGAAGGGAGAAACGAGGTCGAGCTTGAACTCAGCTGCTCATTAATGCCCTGCGGTAAAACTGGGGATGATGACAAGGGTCATGGTGAGTAGAGTTTGAGCGACTTTGATGAACAGCTGCATCATGCATTTGCAATTCCCTCAAGGTACGTAACGATTGCAAGCAAATTAAACAAGTGAATTTTGACGAAATTCCATTTTGCACACCGTGCTTTTTCTGCGGTGGTTCATTAAATTTCTTTTGTAGTTATATACTCACATATGTCGCATTTAAACATTTTTTTGACCTCTGTGTGAAAGAAATAAATAATACAAAAATTATCATCCAATTTTTTATTAATAATGTATTTTTTCTTTTTCATCCTAATGGCATTTATTTTTTAGTAATATTTTTCATTTTATTCTATTTTGCCCTCCCTATTGTGGAAAAGAAAAAATAAATAAAAATCAACACTTTTTTTTTCTTAAATATTTTACTTAATGATTTCATTCACTTAAAGATATACATATGCATCTGGATTAAGGAATGATTTCAGCTCGTTCACAATACGTTTAGGCGACAATCATCGACAACTTTTTACTATGTAATAAAAGCAATAATGTCTACATATGCTGCTCGTGTAACTCTGCAATCGTTCGTTATTATACCAAAATTGTCTCTTACAGTTCGATAAATAATTCAAAATGGAAAGTTTGTCTGGCATAAGTCCGCAGCTGTCGAATATTCTCCACGACTTCCAAGCACAATCCAATGACTGCCTTCGAGATGACACTTGTCCAAATTAACCACCATAAACTCATCTTTCCATCGAGGTGTGCAAGGTACATGATTCAGTGGATACACTCCTGCAAATTGTTTGCAACGCGGTTTCAATATTGCATACGGTATATTTGTTGAGCATCCATCTTTTTTTCTTAATTTTCGCAAATCACAATTCATTCCTTATCGATTTGAAATAAGGAACCCATTTTGCTGTAAATCATTACGTTAATGTTCTGTGGTAGCTTTTCAGTGAAGCGCATATCGATTCGTAGGACACCTTGTCTAATTAATGATATGTGGGAGTCGTCATCGCCGCATCCGTCCGGTGTTAAATCGTAGCAGAAGAGAGTATCCCAGCGTTTATAACAGATCGTGTTTCCACTATTATGATACAGCATGCCCAAGCCAGCAAGACTATTCAAGTAGTATATTGAAGAGTCTTGATAGCTTCGTTTTCTGTTTGTTTCAAGATGGCATTTACTTTGTTTGTTGTGATCTTTAAAGTTAATACAGTCATTGAATTAACATCATCAGTTATTTTGGTTGGAACTTCAAGGGGAAAAAATTTGTTTATTAAAATTTACTCAAAATTAGGGTGTGACCTATTTTGCATGTGACCTGTATCCGAGCATATCTATATGGTAATCTTGCTTACTAAGGATAATCATTAAAAAAATTATCATTTGTAGCTTACAAACAGCCGGACTGCACAAACAAGTTACTTCAAACAGTTTAAAAAAAAAAGTTAATCAACAAAATGATCGATGTGACGACCATGGGCACCATAACACAATTGGGCACGGAACCTAACTGACGCCAAAACATCGGCAAGCATGGCTGGTTTCACTCCTCGGCACGCTTCCTGGATTCATTGAACCAGATCCTCCATTGGCGGGCTGCGTAGCATAAACTTTGTCCTTCAGGTATCCCCACAAGAAAAAGTCAAGTGGTGTAAACTCAGGGAAGCGGGGTGGCCAACGAACTGGTCCTCCTCGGCCAATCCATTGTTGTCCAAACATCTCACTTAGACGCTCGCGAACGACCAACCCGTAATGTGGAGGAGCTCCATCATGCTGAAACCACGTGCGCTGATATGAGGCCAATGGTAAATTGTCAATGAAGTAGGTGACTACCACGTTGAGAATTTCAGCCCAGTAGCGTTCTGCAGTCAGTGTTCCATCGTAAAAATATACGGTCCAACCACAGTGTCATTGTACAATCCACACCACACATTGATTCTCCAGTTCACTTGATGAGTTGCTTCTTGCAGACATCGTGGGTTTTCGTCTGCCCAATGATGATGGTTGTGCCTGTTGATAACTCCATCCCTGGTGAACTGGACTTCATCTGTCCACAACACCTCATGAATGAGGTTTGGATTGTCATCCAGGCAGGTAAGTAACCAGTTGCAGAAGACAGCCCTAGCAACATAATCCAATGGCAGTAACTCCTGCTGACAATGAATATGGTATGGGTGAAAATGATGTGCGTGTAGAATGTTGAGAACAGTTCTCTAATGGCACCCAACATCTGCAGCAATTGCTCTGTTGCTTGTGTGGGGATTTGCAGCAACTGCAGCCAGAACTAGTGTTGTTGTATCCTCGTCGCCTTGTGCCCTTGGTCGTCCTCCTTCTGCATTAACATTCCCTGTAGCCTCAAATCTTTGAATAATGTGACGCATTGTTTGACGAGATGGATGGCATTCGTTAGGGTATCTGTCTCGATACAACCTAACTGCAGCATGTAGGTTTCTCCTTGCCTCTCCGAAGCAGAAGATCATGTTGACCATTTCCTGGAATTGTTCTGTCTTCTGTGTGCTGAAACATGCCTTTTATTTGCTTTTCTGCATGAAAGTGAATGTGAGTATGGTAATTTGTGTTAATTTTTTGATTTGCATGCTTTACATGGTGGAAATTTCAACATTCAGTTTTCCTTGTGCATTTACATGATTGTGGGTGATTGGTTGGTCCGATTTGGATGATTTTTTTTGTTTTGTTTGTTTGTTTATGCTGAACAAGTTTGCAATTGGGTTTTTTTCTCTATCCCTTATGGTTTTTGAGATAAATTTTGAATGTGTCCTAATTTGCATATTTGGGCTGATGAAAAGTGCACCATGGGATAGGCCACCCACAACTTCCTATTCATTGGATTCATCAAAATTGACATATCTGCTTTGGTTCAAAAAATAAAAGTGGGGTTCAGACTTTTGTATTTACCCTGCATACATGTACATGTATTTTCAAATTTCAAGGAAGGTTAATGCTATACAAGTATAATCCACTTAATACGAAATGATTTCCTGCCCCAACCCTCTCAGTGAATTTTACCTGTAAAATCATCCTCTTAATACAAAACGTTTTTTTATATCAATATCGGATAATACAAAAAAAATTTTAATAAAATTTTAAGAAAAATGCAACTAAATTTCTTAATTTGAGGAAATATACAGGGAACAATGTGAACTGCATTTATAAGAGCATATTTTCAATCCCATGAAACACATCACATACGTAGGATGATCGTAGAAAGTTTCAGATTGGTCCAATTTCTGACGAGGCTCATCCCAAATTAGAATTTCCAATCCAATCATCCAGCAGCAAAGAATTAGAATTTCTCTCTCCTTGAAGTTAATGATCTCATGCAAATAGGACATTTAATGGCAAAACATGATTTTTTAGGAGGGGGGGGGGGGCAATTTTTCACTTGCTCTATACTTTGCAACCTTCTATAATAAGCTGTGAAATACAGGGTGTTCCAAATTAATGTATACACTCTTTGAAATGTTATAACTCAGCAACGATATGAGATAGAAATAAAAGGTTTGTTGTATTTTATTCCTTAAACTTCCTGAAGCCCTTACATGTTCGTAATGTCCACCTTCTGCCACAGTACACTCCCAACACCAACGTAGAACAGATGACATACCGACTGGATTGCAGCTAATGGATTGTACTGACTGGATTTGGCGATACCAATTTCACAAGAGCATTGCCTCACTGACTTCTTTGGGGATCATGCAAAAACCTCCATGATGGCACCAACACTCTCGTTATCAGTGGAACTTCTCTTTCTTCCGCACCGACCTTTCAACACATCTTTCGCCGTTCCTTTGGTTTCAAACTTGTCTTGGAGTTTTGTTTTTGTCACTGTACCATTTTATGGCAGTGTAATTTGTTTTATGCCTCGCTATGAATAAAATTGTATTAGTTACTATAAGTTGATTTTGTTATAGAAATATTATGTTATATGTTTATTTGTTGTTGTAGTTTCTGGTTTTGTTTAACGTTTCAATCATTATATTTCATGATTGAGTGACTTGTTGCAATTATGTGTTGCTGCCCGGTGGAGCAACAATGCATAAACTGCCTTTCGTTTTGTTATTGTTGAGGCCCAGCTTTTCGGGGAAGTAATAAAAGTTTTCTGAAAGAATATCCTCTTTTGTGATTGTTAGAGAGAAGAGCGTTTTGTTGTTCTTCTTCTTGTACACAGAGATCTTTTCCAGCCGCCAACAAGGAAAGATGCAGAAACTGTTCTTCCAAAGTAGCGATTTTTTTCCAGCCATGTTGGCATTTGATAGCAACTTGCTTTATGAGCGGTGCTGAGTACGCTTTAATTTACACAAGAATTACAGCCCCATATGAGAAGATTTGTTTGTGGATTATGGACCGTCCAAGATAAACATATTCCTCAACTTTGGAATTATCAAGGAGTAATAATGTGCCGTGGTGAGATTGTTCTTTTACATTTCTTAGCGCAAATGCAGCTCCAAGATAATTTGTTTTCCACATAATGATTGCAGATGTGTTCAAATCTGCCCAAAACGTTAATTATTGATTAGTTGTCACAATAATGTTTTTGTATTCGATTAATGAATGGGTCTCATTCATTTGTGTTATACAGCGTGAAAGCTGTAGTGTACGATGACACCAATAAGCAAACGCATTTATGAGGTGAAAGACTTGCCCCATTCATGAGTATTACCTGGCAGAATGCAAAAGGCCGCACTAACTGCAACCAGGGATGATATGTAATGTAAGACTGATTAGTTTAGGTATAAGTTTTGAATCAATAGGAGTTAGTTAATGTGCATTAGTAGTCAATAGTAACAGCACTGGTGCTTTTCTTTGTGCTTTTCTTTATCCTTTAATTTGTATTACACTTATATTCATTAAATGCTTGTTTTGGTTGAATTTTTTTAACAATGTCTGCATCAATTTCCTTTGCGTTACTGGTTCCGAACTTAAATAATACACTCCCGTGAGGTGTATCGATTGTGTTGAGCTGCCAGGCCGGCGCCTTCTCGGGAATTCCTGGATTAGTGAGTCCTTGACACAGATAGGCGTTGACCTGGAATTGAACTTTGAATGTGGACGGTGCTGAGGGAGCCCTAGCAGCTCCAGCTCCTCAGGTGGCGGGGTATGCAGGAATAGTGCCCACGTTTTCTGGTGATGGGGCTGGGATCAGCATCATGGGGTTCCTCGGCATCATCGACAATATTGGCGCGGTGATTTCATGGACTGATGAGGTAAAGCGCACTGTCTCCAAGGCCAAACTGAAGAGGGCTGCTGCCTAGAAGGCCACAGACTTTGAGTTATTTCATGTTTAGAAATTCGTGGTGCTGAGGAACCAGCTGCTCCAGATTTTTGGTAGAACTAAAATCAAACATGACTACGGTAAAGAACTGTATAATATGGTTCAGCAACGAAAGGAATCGGTGGCCGAATTTGCCAGTAGGTTAGAATTGGCCATGGATAGATTGATCCAGTCCTCACCTGATTTGGCAGCAAAAAGGAGAGAAATGCTGCTACAACGCTTTCGCAACAGTGCTCTGCTGGCTTCAGGAAGGGATGATGTCCTCGGCTCTAACAATATACGAGGATGCCGTACGATTCGCTTTGGAGTCAGAGGAGTTGGAACGACAGCACCGTGGTGAGGCCAGTAGTCACATGTTGAGAGAGCAGTTGAGGCCTCTGCTGCAGCTCGAGAAGTCCCTATTCCTGCAGTTCGGACCTCCCACAGGGTCAGCCACGTCCGAAAGCAGCTCACATAGCCCATGTGGGTGTAGAGGGGAAATAAAGGAACTCCGAGGCATGATGGACGTCCTGCGCCAGTCTGTGGACTCCCTCAGCAATATGGTTGCCCAATTAACGTTTTTTGGAATAGTTATTAAACAAAATAAATAAATAAATAAATAAATAAATTAGTGAAGGAGGAAAGCAAGGTTTCATAGACACTTAAAGGGGGGGGGGGGGGCGTACTTGTTTTATGTGTGCTAAAACCGAATGCTTTGCCCGGGAGTGCAAAAGCCCACTGAAGAAGTCGTCTACGAGCACCGCTGAGGTTGAGTGAAACCGTAAGATTGGACGCAGAACAGGATGGATTGTACCATGTCGACATGCATGTAAAGGGACAGGTTCTCTGCATGCTCGGCGACACAGAGTCGCAGGTGTCCCTCATTGATGAGGAGGCATGCAAGCAACTACCCAAAGTCCAATATATAGATTTAAATTACATTGTGCAGGGAATCAACATGGGTAGGTCTAAATCAATCGAGCTGTAAATTCAAGGCAACATAAAGCGGCTCTGCCAATTTCTGTGTACTCATTCGCTGATCGACCGAACAATGAATTTCTAGGGATTTCTGTCCTTCATGGCATGGGGCATTCCAATGTCCCCATTTGGCAGCTGCACCCAGGACCAGCGGTGAATCTAGTGATACCGCTGCAGCTTTTGCTAGGGGTTTGGATGCACATGCACCTGCGAAGGAGCCTCTACGTTCCTGGGAGACAAACTGGATTCAGCCCGAGGAAGAGCTACGGATACACAAGGAGTTTCTAAATTATCACCCATATTATACATGTTTATTACTCAAAAACTATTAAAGATTTAAATGTGATTTTTTTTTATTCACAAAGAAAAACTCAAAAAGTTTCTTAGCACGCCTTACTAAATTTTGATGTGGCCCCCCCCCCCCCCCATTTATGGCATGAAGGACGTCAAAGCGAAACTCGATTTCCTCCCATGTTCGAGCTAGCATTTTGGGAGTGATTTCAGCGATTGTTTCAATTATTCTGTTCTTGAGAGTTTCAATGTCATCAATGTTGGTCTTGTACTCTCTGTCTTTCACATATACCCAGAAGAAAAAATCCAGAGAGTTCACATCGGGTGAGCGAGAGGGCCAAGGGATTGACCCATCCCTTCCAATCCATTGTCTTGGAAAGTTCGTGTCAAGGCACTGCCTAACTTGCAGGCCCCAGTAAGGAGGTGCTCCATCTTGTTTGTAGACTATATTGGGCTGCAGTTCTTCCACCTGTGGAATCAGGTAGTTCTCCAGTATATCTAAAAAGGTTGCAGCAGTAAGTGTCTTCAGTGAAAAAGAAAGGTCCGATTAATCGATCATGCATTAAAACCACACCGAAATACTAGCCTGAACATGGGAGGAAATCGATTTTCGCTTTGACGTCCTTCACACCATTAATGGGGGGGTGCATTGAAATTTATTAAGGCATGCTATGAAAATTTTTGACTTTTTCTTTGTGAATAAAAAAAAAAAAAATCACATTAAAATCTGTAATAGTTTTTGAGTAATAAACATATATAATACGTGAGATAACTTAGAAGCACCCTGAATAAGAGAGCAGGTAGAAAACTGGCTAAGCCTTTTGGCCCAGCTGAGGTCATTGAGGCTCCTAGATAAGGATGGTTAAATGTTAGGGGATTGACAAGCATGACATATTGCATCATGGTAAGGCTAAGGGTCCCCGCTCCAAACACCAAGACAAGAACATTACTCTTTGTAGACAAAGCCGAGAGCCCTCACAAATGCTAAATGAGTTGAAGGACAAAAGAAAGATGCCCGGGGGTGACTAATGAGGGTGTATATGAAACCCGGGGTGGTCCACAAGGTCGGGTGGAGCCTCAGGAATGTATCTAGGGCTGGGTCACACAATTATCAACACCGAAAGAGGTCATGAGTCAGATGTCAAATCTGAATGAATATGAAAAACTCTTTGATTGGCAGAGGTTTGGCCCAAATATTTTCATCAAAGAGGGGGATCTGTGGAGAGGGGAGAGCTATAAGGAAGCTCAGCTAATGCTTTTAGAGTGATAATTTATTTACTATGGTTATATTGTTTCTGGTGCAGAACATGTAGTGTGTAATTATAATCATGGGGCCGTATGTGCCATTTTATGGCAGTGTAATTTATTTTATGGCTCGCTATGAGTAAAATATAATATTAGTTACTACACCACTGTTTATAAAAATCGCAACACCCTGATGGAATGGTCTAATCCATATGCAATTTGCAATATTTGCATACAATGGGTCAGAGTATAAATGATTAGATTTTCAGAGTAATTGCTTGAAAGAACACCATGCCTCGACGACGACGAAGGGTACCATATCAACAGCTGACAGACTTTGAAAGAGGACGCATAATTGGTCTGCGTGAAGCAGGATGGTCGTATCGTGACATTGCTGCTCGTGTAGGACGTAATGCAACGACAATTATGCGTGCATGGAGGCAGTGGAGTGAAGAGAACAGGGCACACCGAAGACCAGGCTCAGGAAGACCCAGCACGACGACACCGCGAGATGACAGACACCTCTATCGCATGTGTGTAGCAGATCGTACAGCCACTTCCACAGTGTTAGCACAACAGTGGGGTGCTACAGTAGACAGGACAATGTCTGCTAGCACTGTACGACGCCGTTTGATTTCCAGAGAATTGATGGCACGAGTACTATTGTTGCGGATTCCTTTGACTCAAAACCACCGGCGCCTCAGGTTGCAATGGGCCCATCAACACCAACAGTGGCAAGCTGAATGGCAACAAGTTGTGTTTTCGGATGAGTCAAGGTTTAACTTGCAGCACCATGACGGCAGGATACGAGTCAGAAGACATCGTGGCGAGCGCGACCTTCCAGAATGCATCCTGCAGCATCATTCAGGACAAACGCCAGGGGTGATGGTGTGGGGTGCAATCAGTTACCATGGCCGTTCCCGTCTGATCAGAATCCATGGCAATCTGAACAGTGATTGGTACATCAGGGAAGTTGTGCAACCCGAGGTCATCCCCATCCTGCAGAACCTTCCAGGCGCTGTATTCCAACAGGACAATGCCCGACCGCATGTGGCCAGAAATGTCCTCGCCTTTTTCCAAGCACATCAGACGCCCTTGTTCCCCTGGCCTGCTCGTTCACCAGACATGTCCCCAATCGAACATGTGTGGGACAGGGTTGCTCATCGATTGGCTCGTCAGACTCCTGCAGCAGCAACTGTGGATGAACTGTATACCCGTGTAGACAGAGCATGGCAGGACATTCCCCAGGCCCTTATTCAGAGCTATTCCATCAGGGTGTTGCGATTTTTATAAACAGTAGTGTATAAGTTGATTTTGTTATAGAAATATTACATTATATGTTTATTTGTTGTTGCAGTTTTTGGTTTTGTTTAAAGTTTCAATTATTATATTTTACGATTGAGTGACTTGTTGCATTAATGCATGGCTGCCCAGTGGAGCAACAATGCATAAACTGCTTTTCGTTTTGTTATTGTTGAGGCACAGCTTTTCAAGGAAGTAAAAAACTTCTGAAAGAATATCCTCTTTTCTGATTGTTAGAGAGAAGAGCGTTTTGTTGTTCTTCTTCTTGTACACAGAGATCTTTTCCAGCCGCCAACAAGGAAAGATGCAGAAACTGTTCTTCCAGAGTAGCGATTTTTTTTCAACCATGTTGACGTTCGATAGCAACTTTGTTATATGAGCAGTGCTGAGTGTGCTTTAATTTGCACGAGGATTACAACCCCATATGAGATGTTTTGTTTGTGGATTATGGACGTCCAAGATAAACATATTTCTCAACATTAGAATTATCAAAGCCATGGTGAGACCGTTCTTTTACATTTCTTAGCGCAAATGTAGCTCCAGGATAATTTATTTTCCACATAATGAATGCAGATTTGTTCTGCCCAAAACTTTAATTATTGATTAGTGCCAAAATAGTGTTTTTATATTCGATTTGTGAAATGACGTGCGTGGTGATTAATAAATATCCCGCACGGCCCGACACTACAGATATGCCATGTTTTAGCCATATCTGTGTTGTTGGTTTTTTTTTTTTTAGCATTATTTATCACAGAAAGGAAAACGGGAGAGAAACGGGAATGGAAAAGGGTGAAAATTTAGCAAAAAGGATCTACGAGTAACATGGGGGAAGTAAGACGTTGAGAGAGAGAGAGGAAAGGAGAAATCAAATAAGTTATCGAATAGTGTTGGTGAAATGTTAAGACGATAGTAAAGCAAAAGTAGGTTGAAGAATTTTTTTTTTTTTTGAAACAAAACGGCATCGATGGAAGATGGAATAAACATATGACAAGAAGGAGAGAAGGCCTCCGAGGAAAGACCAGGACGAGGGAGCGCCAAGGATAGACGAAAAGAGCAGGTGACCGACCGAGTTGCATAGTAGCAGCGGGCCGAGGAGTAGTGGATGTAAGTGACACGACCTAGCAACAGGTGACCCAGTTTCGTAGAGTACACGGCGTGGGGAAAGACGAGGCTCCTTAAGTGCTGGCGTACCAAGTGTACGGAACCAACCTGTGCTATTCTTCACGGCATGAACTCCTTTGTAGCTAGGCTGAAGGCGAGAGGACGCGTGAAGATAGCAGGCCAAGTATGTTCATTTGCGTAGCACACTCCAAGGGACACCCATGACGAATCAGACGGAGTGAGGGAACCTGAGCAACGACGACCGATTTTTAAGAGTTCGACTTTTCCGAGCGGGAACAAGAATCAACAAATCCAAGGCAGGGTCATCATTTAAGTGTGCAGTGTGAAAAGTTCAGATAAATAATATAAGATTAAGCAGGCTGCGCACATAAAGTGTAGATAAACGTTAAAGATTTCTGCAAAACAATTCACAATAGAACATTAGGATTATATGGCTATTGAGAACAATAGGAGTGGAGGCGTATAGAAAATTTAAAG
>JAHWFO010087633.1:554255-569600 GCA_023313115.1 Rhysida immarginata | reverse complement strand
AGATGTTACTTTTAGAGATTAATTAATGTGTATGTCTAATATTGGTTAAAGCTGAATAAAATTTTATCCGTAGGTTCATAAATGCCTATAATATTATTAAGTCCCTGAAGTAATATTGTAAAATAACATTTAAGTCAGTTTGTTGAGTCACTCGTAAACAAGTATTATCTCATAGTATAGAAAAGAGCAGGGTTGGAAACTGGGTGATTTAATCACTATATGCTATATGTGAGAATTGGTGTGGAAATTCAAACAGGTAAGTCACTAGTATTAAGAGAAAGAAATAGGTGTAGCGGTTCCAAGCAATTTTACACTATACGATCATAGGCCAAATTAACAGGACAGTTTTACAGTTAGTATCAGATAAAGGTAATATAAAGAGTATTACAGGTTCATTGAGCAATAGATCTGGAGATATATCAGAGTATAAAAAAATAATTAGGAAAAAAAAAAAAAAGCGGCACTAGAAGTGTAGTCTACGTTATAAGGAAACTAGAGACATATATTACAGCATACGTCATAAATGGTGCCGTGACGTGAAAAAATAGCAATTGGGTATTTAAAAATTTATATATATTAAAGTGCAGAACTAAGGTGGGTTGTTTAGGAAGGGTCAGAACGGGAATACCAACAACGCGCCACCATGTCCGCCACAGATTAATAAATGGGCCTCCGTTTAAAAGGTTTCATCGATGTTGTGTCGAACTGCGTAATTTCTGTGCTGTGATGCAGCATGAGAGTTGGCTCCACAACGACAGAGAAAACTGTGCGAATGCACTCCTCTTATGAGAGGGCTATCCCTTATGCTATTATGTTTAGAATCCGCTCCTGTTGCACATCATTAGTGTATAATTGCATAATTATGCGTTGGTTGTGCAAGTGGAGACTGCTGTAAGGCTGCGCATTGCTGGCCATGGCATGAAGTGGTGGGGCACAGGATTATTGTGAAGGTTATTTGCTTGTAAGGCATTCAGTATCACTGCACGGCATTTCCGTCTCACAGGTCAGTCGAGAGCAGGCCGTTGAGCAACCAGAGTTCTCACTCCTGAAGTTTGACCGTGCAAGTGATTGATGTGTTTGCTCTGAGAGCAACATGTGTGATAAATAGAGGTTTCCGTGTCCCTCCTCAGTGCATAGAAAAAGGAACACATGACGCCTTCTGTGCGTTATTGTGGTGAGGAATATTTTGAATACGAGCACAGCAGGCAGTACAATCGTTTACACAGCATAAAAGCTGTGATGTACGATGATGCCAATAAGCAAACGCATTCGTGAGGTGAAACACTTGCCCCATTCATGAGTATTACCTGGCAGAATGCAAAAGGCCGCGTTAAGTGCAACCAGGGATTATCATTAGTTTAGGTATAAGTTTTGAATCAATTGCATTAGGAGTTAATGTGCATTAGTAGTTATTAGTAACACCACCGGTGCTTTCCTTTATGCTTTAATTTGTATTTATTTGTAATTTAATTTATTTTTTATTTTGCAATTTTGCAAGCAAAAGGCTATAACATCCCAATAACGGCTTACAATAATAAAATTAATAAAATAATACAATATAAAAAAGAATAAATATAGCATTATTAAATATAGACAAGGAAAATAATCTTAAGTTAAATATAATATTTCAAAGTCATTTTAAACATGGTGATTATAATTTTAAAAAATTTAAAATCAATAAAAATTGTATATTATACGTAATAAAAAGAATAAACATAGAGATATTAATCAGCAAATCAAGGTAAAGAATCATAAGTGTTATATTTTTAACAACAGTATGTTTATATTGATTATTAAGGTGTGTTCCCATAGCTCGTTTGAGCTTTAAAGCAAATTCTACTCGCTAGAAAAATATGGCTTGAAAAGTTCAGCTTGAAAAGCCAAGCTAGCGTTGAAGCTATCCCAACGCTAACGTGTCTCGCGAGAAATCGCAGGTGTGAATTTCAAAAAACATGGCGTCTTCAATGCACGAAAACGTTAGTTGTTACAGAAAAGGAATTTAATTTTAAAAAGCTATTGCTAATTAATCTAAAAAGTATTTTGATACAAAAATTACTGAATTTATCTTATTGGATTTTTCTTTTATATTGTTGTATTATGATTATTGCCAATTTATTGTTCTGTTATTGTAAATAAATAAATAAAAAAGTTTTGTAAAAACGGGTAAAGTATCTCCAATTTAGCAAAACGTGATATTTATTTTTATTTTCAATAAGGCTGCAAAAAATGGAATAAATAAAATAAAATAAAATAAAATAAAACAAGTAAATTTAAATAAACAAACCTATTAATTAAATAAATAAACTTAAGTAATAAATAAATTAAAATAATACATAAATTAATAAAAAGACTAGTAAATTAACAAATAAATATAATAAATTCAATAAAAATTTAATGGAATAAAATTAAAATAATGAATATTATATACAGGATTGAATCACTGAATTAAAACCACATACATAACAATCCGAATAGCCTCTTTTTGCAGCCAAAACAGCAGCTAGGCGACGGGGCATAGATCAATGAGTGCTTGGAAGGTGGCAACAGGTATCTGTGTCCATACAAACAGCAGAGCATCATGAACTCATGAGGATTCCATGATGGAGGGTCTCGCAGCCTGACGTGTCGATCCAGATGTTCCCACATATCCTCGCAAAGATTAAGATCTGGGAAGTTTGGAGGCCAGGATAGTAAGTGGAATTCATCCTCATGCTCCTCGATCCATACACGGCAAATTTTGGCCAAGTGGCATGTGGCATTATCTTGTTGAAAGATGCCATCGTTCGCAAGATACACAGTTGCCATGTAGGGATGCACCTGGTCGGCAACAATGAATAAATGTGCATAGCTATTGATGGTACCTTCCAGTAATACACCTAAAACATGCCACGAAAACATCCCCCGGCCTCCTCCAGCTTGTTGCTGCCCAACAATGGTTTCGGGCAGTTTGTATTTGGATGTCTCCCGGCGGATACGAGAGCGCCCATCGATACGAGGCAGTAAAAAATGCGGCTCATTGGAAAATGCAACCTTTTTCCACTGGTCTAAAATCCAATGTTTGTACAGCAATGCAAACACATGTCATTTCTTGCGATGCACACTTGTCAAATGGATACTGGAACCAGATGTTTGCTGCAAAGGCCAAAACGCAACACGGTGCGTTTCACAGTTGTTTTCGATAGCTTCTTGGTGCATTCCTTGTTCATTTGGGCTGTGATGATGGTCATGTAACTAGCCGTCGCAAGCGCCACTCACCCCGTTCATTAATGGCCCAGAGTCCTCTACAGTTTCTACGCTTGCAATGAACATCTTGTCCATTCTTCCACTCATTGTACACCTTCACTAAGGCACTACACGAACAGTTCACGAAAACTGCGGTTTGCGAAATGATCATACCATTTTCAAGGCCTGTTAGGTCGCATACTTTACCCATGATGGCGACGACTGCTGTACGAAATGTTCCTCTGAAATGACCTTTATATATCACTAAATTTATATATCTTCCAACAGGCAGGTTTATCCGCACCCCCCCCCCCCTGTGAATGAGCACAATCGTATTTACATATACCTACGTGGCGGTCATAATTCAGTGACTCGACGCTGTATAATAAATGAATATAATAAAATAAATTAAAATAAAATGATAATAAAATAAAAAGAAATATAAAATAACAAATTAAAACTTATATAAAATAAACTCAATTAAATGTAATAAAATAAATAAACAAATAAATAATAAAATAATAAATAAATTAAATTAAGTAAATAAAATAAAAGAAATAAATATTAATAAATTATTAATAAAAAATTTTAAAACCATACTATAATACTCAAAGAATAAATAATAATAAAATGAAGATTTTCTTCAAAGAAATCATGAATACAAAGGAGAAAAAAGAAACGAATACAAATCGTGGAATTCTTCCTTCCCTTTTCTCCTTTATATTCATACTATAATGTACGCATCCATTGCAGTCATCAGGGAAATGTGTGTAGTGCGCATGTGCCTCGGTCATTTCCAAGCAGCAAGTTGCTTTAAAATCAAACTGAGCTTAATGTATGCTTGAAGCGAAAAGCAGCTTGAAAATCCTCTTGCTTCACGCAACTAGCGCATATCAGCTTGGTGTTTAGGATAGCTTGAGCTTGAAAAATCACACGCAATATGCTTAAAGCTTCAAGCTCCAAGCGAGCTATGGGAACGCACCTTCACTCATAAAATTTAGATCGATTATATCAGATATGACGTTACAAGATTTAAACATTCTATAAAAAGGGAGATTGCTTATAATGTTTTTTTTTTTTTTGGAAAAGGTAAAAAAAATATGTCATTGTTTTTAGAATTTTTATGTTGTATTTTTATTTATTTATTTATTTATGAATTGGATCCAATACATCCATCCAGGGCCTGTATGGCCAGAGGCCGACGAGTTGGGTCCCTGGATGGACCTAGATTCACGACTGCTGTATGATGGTCACAGCAGCCAGGGGGGAGGGGGGGGGGGGTGAAGATTGGCTATCATGGATGGTCGCCCATCCAGTGACGAGCCGTGCCTGATGTAGCTTAACTTCACAGAATTTGTGTTCAGTGAAAGCCCACCAGGCCACGGCCTCCCCTACTTATGTTCATTAAATGTTTGTTTTGGTTGAATTTTTTTAACGATGCCTGCATCAATTTCTTTTACATTACCAGTTCCAAACTTAAATATCACACATCTCGGGCGCATCTTGTATTACCCTTGTTGGCAGTGGTGTACCAAATTCAACCCTCCAATGTCGTTGAACCTCAACAACATTACCCACTTTCCAATAACACTTCAATATCCACTTCGAATGAAAGTCTCACCGTCATTTTGGTTTATAAACAAAGGAACAATAATGAACGTTTTGCTATGCTTTTCCAGCTTCATCTGGATCATACACAACAAACCTTGTATTTCTATTTCATTTCTGAGCTATAACATTCCAAAGAGTGTATGCCTCAATTTGGGACACTCTGTATATGTGTTAATTAAATGAATTCATATGGCTTTTATCTACCGTAAAAGACCGATACAACCAAAACAATTTTTCATTCTTCATTTAGACTCTGTCTCCATAGGACTGCTGCCCCCAAAAGTTTACTTGTGCACTAAAAAATTTTGAATTTTTGAAATTTTCTCTTCGGATTCTTAAAGACCATCAAAAAATAGAACAGAAATGTCTGCAGACCCACTCTCTATCTCTTTGTCTTCATCGATAAAATTAGGTTCAAAACTTTAAAAGTTTCACACGTTCAGGGCCTCTGTCTCCTAAACGGTTGGATCAATTGAAAAAACACCAAGAATAAAACATTTCTCGAATATTGTGTACAATCTGAATATACCATTAAAAATAGAGGTTCCTATTTAAGATTTCAAAGTTACCCCCTCCCGCCAGCCCTCCTCACAAGGAGGGGGGGGGGTAATTTTTTAACTAATGAATTTCCCCTGCAAGATAATTCACTTTTGATTTTGGACATTTTTTCGTACAATGCTTAGTTTCTGAGATATTCAGTTGTCTCAAGATAAATGCCTCACCCTGTATATATAAAATCGCACTGATTTATCAGTAGAATTAATGCTACAAATTCTAAAAGATTAAATATTTTACCATCAAACTTATAAACATGTGTATGTACTATAAGGTTCAAGAAAACATTCCAATCAATGGAGAAATTTTGAAAGGAAGAGCACTTTTTTTATAGTACAAACTTGTCAATTTAATATATCATAAAATATATACTCAGTATATACAATCTTCGGATATTACAAAAGAACATCTTGGTCCCTTCAATTTCGTATTCAGTGGATTTTACTGTATTAAGAAGATTACATGAAAATATTTATGCAGTCTAACAAAACTTACTGGTAAAAATGGCCAATCAACAGCAGACAAATAGCCTGCCTGTCCATGCATCTTTATCTCAACTGAAATGAAAAAATTAAAATAAATAAACATGTCCTAAAACAATTTGCCAAAATGCTGAAAGATAAAGAAATTTCAAATTTGCTTTGAGATAACGTAATATGCTGAATGGCAAAGCTGCATTAAATAAATTGGTATTTATACGAGGTCTCCTTATATTCAAATGGTTGTAATAGCTAAAATACCTCCCTAATAAATGTGTGAGGGTTAATGCTTGTTTTGCCTAGTATAATTGGCTTCAATGAGGCTGTGGGGAGCTCAAATCAATTTGCTAGAATGTAGCTCGCTAGATTTTTTGAATTTTCATTTGTTTTATTTAGTATTATGAGATAATTATTCTTATTAATACCTATTGAAATATTTTTATGCCAATCTTAAAATGTAATGTTTTGTGATAAGTATACATGTTTGAATCAATTTTTTTTCCTTTTATTATAATTTGCGAATTATAGAAGCTTGTTTCAGAAAAGGTCAATTTTCTTGAATGTAGTGCAGGGTTTCCGAAAAAGAATGACAATATTATGTGAGTTTATAACTTTTTATTTGATTTGACTAGGAACATGTTTTTTTATTATAACGAACAGACACTATCAAATTTATGTTGGCAGTACTGATTATTACCCATACAGCATTGTGGCCAGCATTTCGTAGTTTGATTTAACATAAATCGTTTGCTTAATTACTTAGTTACTTACTTTTCCTAATCCACTTATCCATTAGGAACGAGCAAGCAGCAGCCCTATGGAGAATCTGCAGCGCTCGCGATCTTTCGCCATCAGGTGCATGTCCTTAATATTATTTCATATTATTTATTTATTTATTTATTTATTTATTTATTTATTTATTTATTTATTTATTTATTTATGTTAGATACAATTCAATGACAATATAATCCATATAAGGCAAAATAAATTTGAAATCCCCTCCCGCTTAAGGCAAAATAAATTTGAAATCCCCTCCCGCTTAAGGCAAAATACAAATTTCATCGGTTAAGTCGAAGTATTTTTTGATTAATTCTGGATGTCGAATACATTTTAGCCAAGAAACATTAAGGGGGGGAAAATATTAAAAAAAAAAAAAATTAAAAAAAAATTCATGTGAAATGACCATAGATGCATATGATAAGTCTTTGATTAATGAAGAACATCAGATTACATGAACTGAGGCCAAGCAGATTACAGAATGTGAATCAGATTAAAGTGAAGCCAACAGTAGCAATTTAAACAAGAGTTGTTTTAGAAATGCGATTGTATTTAAGAACATGTGTAAATTCGTGAAGCATATCCTTCGAAATCTTACCCATCAAAATCATGGCTCAAAACTCAAGAAAAATTAATTTGAATATACTGTCTTCAACTCCTGCTAACAGTAGAAGTAGGATTGGAAATTTTAAACCATCTAGTGAAATTGGAATTTATTTATTTTATATATTTTTAAAAGGAATTCCACTTTGAAACTTGGTGGCATTAGAACAAACCAAGAAATATGCTAGGGTTTTTTTTTTTATAGATTTTTAACATGTTTAACTTAATATTTTCAAAATTAATGTTAAAATAATGTTGGATATATTTTTCTTTAATTTCAATTACTTTTGAAGGTGCCAAATATGCCAACAAGATAAAGCAAAAAATGATAAGGCACCACTGCAGGAAGGGACCCAAGTCACACGCTGGATATTATAGGCCCGATGGAGCCATCCAGGCAAGTGCACCACTATGTACTAGTCATGGTGGATGTATTCACCAGATTCCATGAGGCAGTAGCGTTGAGGGAACAATCAGCACAGGGTATAGCACAAGCACCTTCAGAAATATAATTTGCAGATATGGAATCCCGGAACACACAGTGACGAATAGAGGACAAAATTTCATGTGCGAAGTGCTACAACAGCTATATACAGATTAGCAAGTTAAACATAAACCAACAACAGCGTATTGGCCAACATCCAGCGCGATATGCGAACGTCTAAAGCAAACGTTGATCGAGACCCTCCGAACACTGTGCCAAAACCATCCTAGAGAACAGGCAGACCTCCTCGATACAGCGTTGTTCTCGATCTGAACAGCCACATACGAGAACTTGGGCTGACTCCCTAGCGTATACTGGGTGTTTATGAATACCATTGCCAGACTTGGAGAGGTAGTAGGGAAGGTCAAAACTAACAACTATTCCTAATACCATTTTCCAGTTGTAAATGAGTTAAAAAGGTGTAAAGATCCTGACCAACCCCTGTGAATGCTGCACTGCACTGCACGGCACACGCAGAGCTGCATGCAAAGCAGGAAATTAGCAACGAAAGCACTAATTGGCAAATCAGAACACACGGGTGATCACATTCCCTCAACATTGGATAGGTAGAGGTGGCCCCATTAACTGGCCACCAAGATCACCAGATTTAACACCGCTGGACTTTTTCTTATGGGATCATTTGAAAAGCCTGGTTTATGTTACTCCAGTATACAGTGTAAATGAGTTGAGAGCTAGAATCTTTGACGCCTGCAGAGAGGTTCAGCAAAGACCAGAAGTGTTTGAGAGAGTGCGACAGAACATGCAATGAAGATGTCATGATACCCAGGGTCACCACTTCGAACAGTTGCTGTAATTGTTTAATGTAACACTGTAATAACCATTTCTGATTTCAACAAATAAATTGTCCAAAGCTGCATGTCATGATTCACCAATTAGTGCTTTCGTTCAAATTTCCTGCTTTACATGCTGCTCTGTGGGTGCCATGCAGTGCAGCATTCACAGGGGTTGGTCGGGATCTTTACACCTTTTTAACTAGTTTTGCGGGAAAAATGGTATTCGGAACAATTGTTAATTTTGACCTTCTCTACCACCTCTCCAAGTCTGGCGATGAAATTTATAAACACCCTGTATAACGTACGGGTTCGACCCTGCTACGCCGAGTACGTGGCAACCGGGTCAGACAGCCCAAAATACCGACCGCATGCAATACCGATCAAAGCTGACTAAACGACTCACCAAGGCGAGAGAGTTAGAGCTGCAAGTGAGCAACGGGCATCGGAATCGAAAAATCCAAAAAATCAACGGGACGAGACAGATTAAAGAGAACTATCAGGAAGGAGACCGGGTATGGCTGCAGAGAAAAGGAGTTAGAAAGAAAAAATTATCCTGCAAGTCCCTTGGCCCATACTGTGTCACTAAGAAGTAAGGGGACGTAAATTACGAGATAACGAATAGGCACACACAAACGGTACATGTAGATCGTCTGAAAGCATGCATATGAGACCATGCAATACATCGCCCTGGCCACAGACAAGAAAAGAACCAGCCCGCATCACCGGAGGAGTCAAGAGTTAGAAGAGGACGACGACGCGGTAAACAACCTACACAGGTGCCTACAGACGAGGATCATCGCGAGGGAAAACACGGCAAGGGAACAGCCACCGAGATAAGAGCTGCGACCACGCTTGCACCCTCATAATTATGGAGAACTGCACTTTAGTCGGGTAATGTAGCTGCCTGCCTCAGAGAAAAGCCAAGGGCTAGCGAAGATGTTGGTTAATTATTACTATTTAGTCTGGTTTTGGGGTATCTTCAGAGTAATTTAGAGATCCTATAAGTTTCTGTCCTTTGTTTTCTCCTACGAGTTTTATTGTTTGTTTTATTTGAGGGTGCGGCCTGTGTGACTGGACATATGTCATATATTTGGAAATATTGCATATGACCCACCACTACAGATGTGCCTTGAATATAAAGAGCACATCTGTGTAGTTAATAAGAGATTCTTGATAAAGTAAAATTATAAAAAATAACCACACTCACTAGGGAAAGATATACACTCCTCCCATCCATCTCTTCTCTCATTTTATTGTTTACAAAAGGATCGTAAGCATTTTTTTTATGGTTATTTATTTTAACATTACCATTCCAGTAACAAGATAAATAGAATAAGTAGTTTAAACTTTTCTACATCAATGGCGATGCTGGGCTCATAAAAAACCACATTGTTTCCCTTTGTTAGTAAAGTTTTGGCGGGAAGTTGGCAAAAGACAATGGATGAGGAAAAAGGAGTTGCAAGTTGCCATGGCAACGACCTCCGCTTAAGAGAAGATTCCTGGAATTGGCCTGCTTAGCCAACCAGAAAAGAGGTCACGCAGAGAAATGATAATAGACGAAAGAAGTTTAAAAAAAGAAGAAGAAGAGAACATTTCGATTCTGACTCTCAGGGAGGCAAGAGTAGGATAGAAAAGAGTTTGAGTGTAAAAAAACAAAAATTTCTTTGTTCCCAGTCATCTACGAGCATGAAAAGACCTCCAAGCCAGAGAGCAACTGCAGGCTTGCAACGAACGAAGACCGACTGACCGCAAGAAGGCACGGTAGGAAGCATGAAAGCAGTGACCATCGCAAACGAGTCAGCGGCGAAAGGTACGTGCGTTGACTCGAGCAGCAGGTGTCAGTGCCTAGCACGGGGCACAGTGTCCGGTAAAAGGAGTGAGCACCTGATACCATCGGGCGTGGGGACAGGGCACGATAACATATAGCTTAGATAGCTAGATCCTATTCCGAGGTAGTCGGCCGGCATCCTTTAGGCACTGGGGCTCCAGGCAGAGTGGTGGCAAAACTGTGTCTGATGATTCACGACCCGTACTCCAACAGCCGGGTTGTTTGGGAGAAGGGTGGGTGAAGTCAGAAGGTGAGAGTCGGCATACTCTCCGATCATCCACTGTACGTTGGACATGCAAGCGTTGGTAAATCAGAGGAGAGCACCAAGCAGCTTCATTAAGAACTGATCAGTAAGCGACCCATAGTCAACTTAGGTGACAGCAGGAAAGGAATGATCAACGCGACCGAACTGTGGGACCACGACAGAGAGAGCATACATCATATGTGATGCACCAAGCAATTGAGTGCTACGAAAAATAAGTACTGTGTAAACAATAAGCTGGCCCACTTGCAACTTCTAAAATTGAATGTTAGTGTTTATGAAGTGACTAAACATAGTAATAAGACTGCATTACTTAGGCTTCAGTGAAGGGGGTTATAAATAGCCAGCATCGCCTCTCTGTATTAGTTCAGTTATTTTTTTATTTATTTATTTATTTTTTTGTGCTTATATCCTAGGTGAAATTTACATTCCTTATTATTAGTATTACCCCTTTCCAATTATTTTTTACTGAATCGTAAGTACTATATCACCTTGCTTAAAACACAAAATTTTGTTTTTTATTATCATTCAATTTTACTTCTAAATAGAAAGGACCTAACTATAAGTATTCTCTATTTTGTCTTCTTGTTGGATGCAAAATAAAAGAAATAAGGGGTCCTGAGAGAGCACTATTAGTGGGCATTTTTTTGGTTTGTCTTAGATTACGATATAATAATTGTAAAGTAGTGAGTAGGGTTAATTCAACACTATATGATCACGATAGAGAAATGGCCAAATCGTTGAGCAGGTAAGTTATTTATACTGAATAATAAGTTGTAGAATCGGGGCTAAGTCTACTATCAAGTCAGACAGAGACCACCTTGCAAAAGTAGAACATAGGTCATTTACACGTAATTTAACACTCGACAAAGAGGGAAGGTGCTAATTTGAGGGTAGCGTCGACCGACCTCAGTGATAGAAAATATTACCAGCAGTGCTGGGGTTACGAATAGCAGATAATAGAGGAATAAAAAGGAAAGTCTGTGACCGGAATGCTCATCCTGTCACGGTGGTTGTAGTGGCATAACAGACTGAATCTCAACCATTGGGCACAAATAGTGCAGTTGCATATTAGCATAGGGTACACAATCATGTTACACTGTCAACATCAATGACAGCGTCTCTGTGGCTCTTCATGGCAACAAAGACAAGCTTAAAAATTCCCAAAGCAACATCACCCATGAGAAGGGAGCTATTTGCATTTCTCCTATCATTATTCATCACCAGGACAAGTCAATTGAAGAAATTCTGGAGGAGATCGCAAAGCACGTGCCTTTAAGTAAAAATCACCACTCACACAGGTCATAGGGACACAATCGTCACAGGTCATAGGGACATAAAGATAAAGTGTCAAGATGAGGAAACACAAAATTCTTGTGTCGGGAGTGAAAAGTGACAATGTGTGAAAGATCCTGCATCATCAGCTTAAGTCCAAAAAAATGCTGAAATACATTATCCGAAATGTTGATAGAATGTATGATTTCGACGACTTTTGCGAGGACCTCAGAAAGGCAAATTAGATCCCAGAGAAGACAATTAGGCTTAGAATACCAAACGGTGCAATTGAAATGCCAATGGTTTTGGTCCTACTACCAAATACTGAACATATAAGTCCTTTTGAGTTTAAAGTGTGTCGGTCCTCTAGCTGTCATTGTTGAATTATTAGAGGAAACAAAAGGCAATTACACTGTTACAACTGTTTACATTTTGGGCACGTCTCCCAAGGTTGCACCGAGTCGCCTCAATGCAATAAGTGCGCAAGCGACCATCAGTCGAGGTATTGTACTAACATTACGGGTAAAGAACCCCCCCCCCCTTAAATGTATCCATTGTGATGGGCAGCATACTTCAAATTACACCAAGTGTCCAAAATATCCCCAAGTCAAAAGGACCAAAATCACCAAAATGATTAACGGCAGAACCTATGCTTCGATAGCATCCAGCTCTTCTCATTCAGATGCGATCAGTCCAAACCAAATGCGCAGCATTTATAGGAGTGTGGGTAACCTTCTAAACCTTTCACGCCACAGGTTGCGTCCCATGAAATTAAAAACTGACCACGGACAAACAGTTGCAATTACCCATGGAAAGCTTCGTTGCAATATATGGAACGCCAGGGAAATTTATCGGAAGCGCATCGAATATTACAATTTCCTCATAAATTGAAATATCAACATCGCTTTTGTGTGTAGACACACCAGAAATCAACTCAAGCTTTCAACTTGCCTGGTTATCATGTTTATCGAAAGGATTGATCTCTGGGTAACAACGCCAGTCAAGATTTGGTGGAGCAGCTATCATTGTCAAGGATGGCACTGATCATTGTGAGACTGTCACTCCGAATTATGAAGGAATGAAAACTGTTTCCATGATGATAAATGACACTGATGCAGGCAAAATTAAATTCACCTCGCTGTATAATTCACCTAGCCACAAGCTTGGACCATGCGAGCTTGAGAAGCTGCTGTCTGGGCCTGTTCCAGTTGTTATGGTGGGAGAATTGAATGCCAAGCACCCTGCGTGGAATTCCAAATGCTCCAACCAAAATGGCAATATCCTCTATGGATATACTCTAAACGAGACTAACACCTTCGTTGCTGGACCCCTTGATGACCACTAGATGGACATTGCAGTTCTTAAAGGATTCTTCAAGCCCTATGATATATTCACAGTCGACGACTTATCCACTGACCACCGACCAGTGATGCTTATCTTTGAGGGCTTAAACATTGATGTGAAGGTTGGGCTTAGTCCCAAGCAAAACTGGAAACTCTTAAGGGATATTCTAAAAGAAAATAGCATTCCATATAAGGAGGTTATTGACAACGAGGATATCAATACAAATATCAGTGCTATTACTTGTGTTATCAATGCTGCTACAACTTCCAGTGCCTCCACTGCTGATCGAAAGCATCCTGAACATCTCGACCTCACTCATTACATCAGATGTCTCTTTCTTGAAAGGAATTCCTATAGAAAGTTATGGAAGCGTAAGCAACTACCCTTCTTCAAGACAAAGTACAACTCGCAAGGTCCAAGCAGAGGTTCAGGACAGCTCGCTCTGGGGTACTGTAAGGGCTTTAAAAGAAAACAGACCCATCAACTTGCCACCGCTACTTACCACAGATGGCAATGCTGTCACCAGTGATCGCGATAAGGGTCAACTGATCGCAAACTCTCTGGAAAAACAATTTACCACTCCTAATGAGGACAACCCGGATAATCTGCCAAATATTCGTCTTGTCAACAGTGGGTTTATCGCTTATGAGCTCACTCATCATCTTCCTACCTGTGAGGACATTATAGTGTTCACGAAATCGCCGATGTCATCAAGTGTCTTAAAAGCAGGAAAGCAGCAGGTATCGATTCGATCACAAATAGTGCTCTCAAGAACTTGCCTCCAAATGTTGTTATGACTATTACCAGGCTGGAAACGTGGTTACTTTCCTGTCAAGTGAAAAGAGTCTGTCATAGTTACCATAAAAAAGCCTGGTCTTAACCCTGCTCTCCCTATCAGCTATAGACCCATAAGCTTGTTACCTGCGCTATCAAAAGTCTTTGAACGTGTCATACTTAAGAAGTTTAACGACTTCTGTGTAGCCAACAATTTTGTTTGTGAAGAGCAATTTGGTTTTTGCCCAGGTCACTCCTGCCAACTTCAGACCTGGAGGCTTGTTGCAGATCTAAAAACGCTTCTCTTACCTGTGCTAAATACAATGGTCTTGTGTTTTTGGATGTTTGAAAAGCTTTTGATCAGGTTTGGCACAAAGGCCTGATATACAAAATGATTACTTGTGATTTTCTGAATGATCTTATTGCCGTGGTTAGTTCCTTTCTGTTGAAAAGGATATTTTGTGTCCTGGGCCCTACAGTGTTCAACTTTTTCATCCATGACTTCCCAATCTTTACACAGTGCAAGCTATATCTGTTCATTGACGACGCGTCCATCATGACTACTGACCGCAATCCCGCTCACGTCGTATCTTGGTTGCAAAATGTCTTACATCAGTGCGAGAAATAGTTTGCTAAGTGGAGACTCAATCTAAACATTGACAAATGCAAGGCGATGTTCATTAAGAAGAAATTTCGAAAACTCCCGAGTCCTCTCTTCCTTTCCAGTCAAGACCTTGAATGGGAAAACATTACAAATGCCTCAGAGTGACAACAGATGCCAAGCTAAATTGGGGTGGCCATGTCTCCTACACCATCAACAAGGCAAAGAAGGCAAAATTCTGTCTGGTAGCTTTTCTGGTAGCACGCTTGGATTGGACTGCGAACTATTCCTATATAAGATGGTAATTCAAACCATCTTGCTTTATGGTATGCCTACGTGGGCAAAAATATGTAAGTCCAGATGGCAGGACCTCCAAACCTTTCAAAACGTTACCCTGAGGACCAATGCCCAATTTGACAGGAGAGTTGCGACAAATACTTCTATTGCTGACAATTTTGATATACCTCTCATTGGAAATCATGTCCAGGAGTTGTTGAAAAAGCTGCTTCCGAAGATGAAAGACCATCTCAATCCACTGGTTGCAGGTATTCTGGCTCACCTGCTTGCCTTTATAGTACCCTCAGGCATCACAGGCCTCGTCACAAACTGGACGTCAACTTTGACGATATCCAAAAGGCCATCTTTCCAGAATACTGGAGCTCCTAGCTCCTCAGTGTCCCTGATCAATTTGTTATTGATGCGTAAATGATGTGTAAATGAAGATTGCATGATGTTT
>JAHWFO010087633.1:537563-554245 GCA_023313115.1 Rhysida immarginata | reverse complement strand
GGCCCATTCCCAGCAGCCCGTTCGCACTAAACAAATGAACATTAACACAATTAACAACCTGCTTTGCCATCCTTATAAGAAAGGACTCCGTTTTATTCTCTAGATGGCTTAACTAGGTCTCATCTGGCTTCTTGCCTAGTTCAGCGTACTTCACCTGTTTACTTTCTGGACGAGTATGGCGATGAAAGCATTGCTTCCGGGCTGCTCGTTACATTTTTTCCCTGCGCTGTTCGATTGTCAATTGTCATTGAGGATACCAGTCATTCTATTGAAGAATTCTATTGCAACACTTTCCAATTTATATTATCACATTCCTAGTTCAACTTCTTGCTTTCGATCTCGTCTCCAGGAAATTTTCCTTACTGTATACCGTATTTATTGGGGCAGCCGTAGCTCAGTTGTCTCGCCTTGCTCAATGCAATGGCGGAGTTAAGCAATCTTGGGCGCGGCTAATCACAGGTTGGGTGACTAACTGGAAATTTCCATCTCTGTGATCAGTCATCGTGCAGTGTGCGGATCGTGAAGATTTACCAATAATCTTAATACAACACTAAATAATATAAAAAGGCATGGACGGAAGTTCATCGGGAGTTCGTCAGATCGAGGCAGTTTTGAAGTTGCCATCTTTGTGAGAAGTTATTTTCGTATTAGCTGCTGGCGACAGGAAATTCAAATAAAAAGTAAATTTAAAAAATGTATAATGAACTGTACATTTTCTATACTATATAATAAACATATTGTGATGTATATTATACGCTAATTTCATTTTAAGTTCACTTAAGAACGAGAAAGAATACGTAGAGTGGGTGTCCCTTTGGATACCGCGCCTTTCGCGGCGACTAGCAGCAAACTCGGTCGCCATGTTTTCTTTAGTACAGCGAAGTCAGTTATGTGTTGGAACATATAGCTTTACCTGGTTTTTCTAGTGACATAAAGTCATGGTTTTATTTCAGTTTTGTTAGGGGTTTTTTTTTCCTTTTTTTTTGTTGTAACAGAATGCGAACATGCCTGCAGTTTGTTCAGCGTACAACTGTACTTATCGAAGCGATAAAACAACATTTATTTCATATTACAAATAAGTTATATTAACATAGACGTTTCATATACCCTTCATTTGTTTCGTATGTAGGGTTCCTCAAATAGGCAGAGCATATCATGGAAATTTAAATTTGCTAAAATAAAGCGCAGGTAGTGGCCTAGGAAGGTTAAATGGCGCTTGGGGCATTATGATCATTTTTTCACTCAATCTTCTCATATTCGGTCTTTGCAGCATCTCCCTCCCCCTCGCCAGCCAGTAATTTACCTGTAGAATGAATCACTTGTGTAAATCAAAATCTTCTGAAAATTATGAGACAAGTGTATATAAAACTCGTTATATTTAAGGGTCAATATAAGCTGATACTATTTAAAAAAATAAATAAATAAAAGTTAAAATATGAAATATTAATTGTACATTTAAAAAAAACATTTATCACATATTATCCTTAAAAATAATATAAATAGTAGTTAATGGTTTTCCTTTAATTTAGTGTTCCTTAATTGCTTTCACAACACACTTCCACGGCAGACTTAAATTATCACCTTTTAGGATTTTCTCATTACCACAAACAAAACAAAAGTTAATATAATTAGAAATAAAAAGATTATTAAACCTCTTAAAAGGGTATAATTTGATTTTCTGCTTATGAAAATATTTTGCAGCACACCCGAGATTTGAAAATTTCCAAGCTACACGGAAATCAAGTGAAAAGTCCGTCAAAGAGTGGCGGAAAAGCAAAAGTTCCCTAAAGGAAATGAAATTCCAGAAAAGGGCACTTCGTGGAAGGAAGGGAAAGTGGCCTCACTTGGAAGCGAGATTGAAGGCGTGAATAGCTGCGCAGAGAGATACCGGTAATCGTCGAGTAGTATCAATGGTCACTATCAAGTCACAAGCAGCAACGTTTCCTAAAGAGATGGAGATTCTTGATTTCTTAGGATATGTGTTTTTTAAACATCTTGCTTTATTATTTTTTTTTTTTTTAGAGATTTTAAAAGCTGTTTTTTTTAAAGAGGTTTTAGTCATTAATACAACTGTGCCATTCCACCCTGTGGCGTCTTGCCTTTCAGACAGACTACAGCAAGTGCCACTACCATGGGTGCAACTCTGGGGTTGTTGGACTTGGGGATGTGTGATTGGGGTAAAAAACATGAAATTTAATCAAATATAATTAAAACAATTTACAGAAACGTGCAGGGCCCTCTTGTGAAAGAAAATAAGAAAGTGATCTAACAATTAAAGTAACATCAATATGAATATCATATTTTAATCATCTTAATAGAACAGTCGTAGCAAATTGCACACATCAAGTGTGCAACTGATTAAGGTGGTGTCAAGAGGGATGCAACTTGGTGTAGTGGCATAATAGTGATTAAAATAATAACCAAATAAATGACATTGTATCTATGTTAACTTTCAAATATACAGGGAGTCCATAACAGGTCTAACACATTTTATCTGTGTATTACCAAAATACTGATAAACAGAAACCGATTTCAATATATGAAACTGTAACTGAAAAAGTTTTATTGTATTTCACAATTTCACCGCTAGAGTGCGGGAACTGTATATCCGGGTTATTAAAACAAAAGATGGCTACTCCACAGGAGAGAGCACAGACAGTGTATTGGTTTATCGCTTTGGACAAAAAATTTCCATGTCGTTGGATAGGAAGAGATGGACCTATTTCTTGGCCCCCTCGATCACCCGACATTGTGCCACCGGACTTTTTCTTGTGGGGATTCACGAAGGACCAGATGTTTAAGACAAAAGTTAAGGACATTACAGACTTGAAACGCCAAATCACATTTGCTATTAACAAGGTGGATGTCAATATGCTCAAAAGAACATGGCAAGAAATTGATTATCGGCTGGATATCCTCCGTGAGCCAAGCAGAACACGTTGGCGTCTACTAACATGGTTTAATAAAACTTTTTCAGTTATAGTTTCATATATTGAAATCAGTTTCTGTTTATCTTTATTAGTTTTTTGGTGATACACAAATAAAATGTGTCAGACCTTTTATGGACACCATGTATATAATTTAATAAATGAAACCTATTCTAACTGTTTGAGAAGTATTCTTTGGCAATTAATTCTTAATTTTAAATAACTTGGTTATTGTGGCACAACCTTCGAGCTTAAAAACAGATAGAGGGGTCACCCTATTCATTGCAAAGGGAAGCCAGCGGCACCAAAATCAATTACCTTGTGGATCAGGGCAAAACATTCTCTTGTTGGCATAGGACTGACTTGTGATTACATATTATTTTAGCTTTATTCGATTATGCCACTGATCCCGCTCATTTTTAAATGTAGTTTGCCTATTATTTAATCATAATTAATGATACTTTACAATGTTATTTCTTATTAAACAACATTATTACGTTATTTAATTTTTAAAAATGAGAATGTACAATATTACGAGGTTTATGATCGGTTCAGAACAAAATTTTTTAATTGTTTTTTAATAATTTGGCCTATTTTTATGTAAATACTTATTTTAATTTAATTCATAAATTTTTTACAAATGAAAAAATTAATTAAAAATTGATATCCTTTATCCAAAAGCACAAAATGTTCAACGAAAATTCTAATAAAAATATTGAAATAAAAAAAAAGAAAAAAAGTTAAATTGTTTAATCTTAAAAAGTAAAAGAAAATAAAAAAATCAATATTTATTCTAATATTTTGAAGAAAGACAAAAATGTTATAATGATATTAATAAGAACTCATTTAAAATTAAATTTTCACTATTAACCCATTTAATGCATGTTAATATATACATTCTGTAAATAATTCTTTAGTTGAATGCTTAATGGAAATTAGATGTATATTCTATTGTATATTTAGTATAAATTCCATGAAATAATATTAATAAAGTAAATAAATAAACAGTTCAAAACAGCCAATCCAATTATGGCCAGTACAATCATTTTTGAACTATTTATTTATTTACTTAATATTATTGCAGGGAATTTACATGTAATTCTGTAATACATGTTAAGGACTTTTTATTTTTTTCTCATATCTTTGCATGCAACCATAAGATGAACAAGAGTATATAATTTTGTTTCTGCCTCTATTTTTATGTTCGAAGATCTGTTATGCCATGCGAAATAAACCCTACACCTTCTATTTCTATGCTAGAAGGAACAACCTTCTTATGACATCACACTTAAGGCATGGCAGATTAGTGTGTAGGGGTATAAGTATGTCCATGTCATGTGACCTAATTCTGGTGCCATGGAACAAGAGGCTATGCCGCCTTTATCTATTTTTATGCTCGAAGGGCACAACACCAAAGGTAACTTTTCCTTCTGCCAATCCTCCTTTATCTAAAACAAATGGTTATTTAAGATTGAATGTGCCCAAACTTATACTCTATTCAATAAAAGAAAAAACTGGCATGGCACCAGAATCTGCTAATAGCCAATCAGAAGCGCTTCTGGCACCACGCCCAGTTTTTTCTTTTATTGAACAGAGTATAGGAGAGAACTATATGTTCACTAATTTGATTCTCCATTTACCTAAAATAAATATTATTTTGAGATCATCCTCCATAAATCTAGGCCATTGCTGTCCCAATATACCGTGAACCCACATATAACAAACTCATTTATAAGGAAAAAGCAGTTATAGCTAAGTTAATTGAAATCCCCAACCACCAATTCTTTGAAACATACAAATTTTCTCCAGTTATAACAAAATCTGGTATAATGAGATATATATACTGTGACATTGCATGTCAGTGGTGTCACATGGGCCGGGCGCAAACGGAGTATTTTTGTTTTGGTTGCATATTGGTACTGCGTAAGAGGCATTGTAGCCATAATGAGGTGTGGAGACCTCAGCAACCAGTCTCCAAAATCACCACCAGATGGTGCCGAAACCTAGCTCCCGGCAGCAGCCACCAGAGGGCAGAGGAGCGGAGACATCTGGAAAAAAAAGAAGGATTTAAGGACACACCTAATCGAGACACACACCTGGCTGAACCACCATTCTGATTGAATCATTATTATTATTATTTTCTATTATCATGAAGTAGTGTAATTATATATATTGTAATATTTGTACACTAATTAAACAGCCTTCACAAAAAAAACCAATGGAGTCAGATCAGTCACATATACCACAGTTCGTTACAGTGGTGACCTGGACATGATACTTAGACAGAACCACATGGAGTGGAGCCAGCCAGGATAGCGCAGAGAACGAGGACGGTGGCAGCAATTGGCAGCAGGTCAACCGATCGGCGGTAGACTAATCATCAACAGAACACAGACTAGCCGACCGACAACATCCAGGGGACACCGCAACAGGACGACGGAGCAACAAAGAGAAAAACAAAAGGTACGTGCAACCATTTCACTGCCCCTGAACCCTACCACAAAGCCTCGTCGTGTGCTGAATTTGCGTTTTCGCAGATAAGCGAAACGTGGCGAAGCAACGAGCTCTGTCTATGTTGGTGATCCAACACAAAGAAAAGAAAAGCCAACACGTGGCATACAGCCCTAACCTTTTGTCCTCCATCCTAAGGCACCATGGCCGGCGACGATGCAGAGGCATCCACCCCGCAGATAGCACAAGTATCAATCAAACCACCACCCTTCTGGAAAAATAACCCCCAGTTGTAGTTTGCCCAGGTGGAGGCACAGTTCTCCATCACGGGCATGACGGCGGATACCACCCTGTTCCACCACGTCATAGCTGCCATCGCGCCCAACATTTTAAACGCGGTGCAAGACTGATCTTACAGCCGCCGGCAACACTTAAGAACAGGTTAATCCACATTTTCGCCAAGAGTGAAGCCTCTAAACTAAAAACGCTTCTGCAGGGGATTGTGCTTGGCGACCAGCACCCGTCTCACCTGCTTGCAAGGATGTGACACCTTGCAGGCACACATGTCAGCAATGACATCCTGAAGTCCCTGTGGATTGCGCGGCTCCTCCAAAGCACCCAGGGCAATCATCGCCGCCTCTGGCAAGGACCTAACCAAGCTGGCAGACATTGCGGACAAAATCGCCGAAGTGGTTTCTCCTCCCGCGGCGCAACTCCACAAGGTAGCGCGTGAGGCCGCCAACACTTCCATTCAGCAACAGTTAGCCGATTTGGCTAAGGCCGTTGACGAGTTGCAAGTCCAAATCAGAAGCAACAAACGCCCCACACGCAAGCTATGCACACGCCGCAGCGCACCAGGCGCAGCCGCTCTCACCCTGGTTGGCCTCTCCAGGCAAACCCAGGCATGTGTTATTACCATACAAAGTTCGGAGAGCAGGCGCAGAAATGCATGCCTCCTTGCTCGTTTTCCCGTGAAAACAGTTCGGGAAACTGAAAGGGCAGCCGCTTACGGCCACAAGCGGTGACCGCCATGTTCATCGCCTTTTTCTGGCCGACAGGATTTCAAAGCTAACCTTTCTCGTTGACACTGGCGCAGACGTTTCTGTCCTACCAAAAAACTGTTTCCCACAACAATGACAGCCATCGGAGCTGACCCTCTATGCCGCGAACAATTCTCAAATAAAAACGTACGGCATGGAGCGAGTCACTGTCTCCCTAAATCTACGTCGAAATTTCCCATGGAAATTTATTGTAGCTGATATCACGCAACCCATCATCGGCGTTAATTTTCTGACTCACTACAATCTCTTAGTAGACATCAGAAACAATTGCCTGGTGGATGGCACCACCCACCTAAAGGCCGCCGGGACCGTACTCAGGTACCCTGCTACCTTAAGCAGAATCTCGCTGCTCTCGAGCACGTCGCCCTACCATAACATATTGGCCGAATTCCCTCAGGTTATGAACAATTCTCGCTAGAACAGACAGAGAGGCTCTTGTGTACCACCACATTAAAACCACTGCCCCCCCCCCCCCCGTTTTTTTCAAGCCCAGGCCAGGCAAAAAGAGAATTCGATTTCATGCTAGCTGAAGGGATTATCAGACCTTCAAGCAGCCCCTGGGCCAGCCCCCTTCATATGGTTAGGAAGGCAAACAGCAGCTGGCGTCCCTGCGGTGACTATCGTCGCCTGAACGCTGTCACGACCTCAGACCAGTATCCTCTCCCACACATACAGGATTGCACGCAGACTCTCCTTGACAAAAAAATATTTTGCACCATTGATCTGGCGCGCGCTTACCACCAAATACCTATCTTCCCAGGTCATATCAAAAAGACTGCCATTACAACGCCGTTCGGACTCTTCGAGTTCGTGTCCATGCTGTTCGGCCTGCGGAACGCCGATCAAACGTTCCAGCGTTATATCCACCAGGGCTTGGCTGGACTATAGTTCATCCAACAAGAGAAAAACAGGGTGTGTCACAGGAAGTTTCAGATTAGCCAATCAGAGAAAGGGGGCCTCATGCGCTTAATCACTTCTGTCTCATGTCTCATTGAAGAAGCGCTTTATAATATTACAGCAGAAGCTTTAATATTATTCAATTGCTTTGCTTTAATTATAATTAAAAATGTTGTACCCTTCATAAAATTATCTTTTAACTCAATTTTATATATATATCGTTGTTTGAGATTCCCTGGGCCTTTTCTTTCCAGGAATCGAAAAGCGAGGAGAGGGGGGTGGTAGCTTCGCATGAAGACGCTTTGTTTCCTTCTTGAACAATTGTTCGAAAGCAAGAAAAGAAACTTGCGTTGCCTTGGAATTTTCTTCTATCAAAGCAGATGAGCTTTTAAAACACTATTTTCCTTTAAAGTAGCAAAATACGTTCCACACAAATCTCCCTAGCCTGGCTGGGAATAGTTTTTCCTTGTTTGGCTGAAGAGTTGTTGCACGGGCGTCGCCATTACAAATTGACTTGTGCAGCCGCTGAAGGAGAGATCCCACAAAGCATTGCGGATGAGTGAGTAGTCGATATCAGACCGGAAACACACCCTGTTTTTCTCTTGTTGGACGAAGTATAGAGTTCTGCGTGCCGTACGTAGACAATAATCTCGTTGCGTCCAACACCCCTGAAGAACACGAACAGCATGTAAGACAGGTCTCCAGCGACTGCGTGACCATGCTCTCAAAATCAACCCATCAAAACGCGTGTTCGGACAGCCCTCCGTTTCCTTCCTTGGATGCCAGATATCACAGGACGATCTTACCCCCTCCCAGAGAAAACAAAGGTAATCTCGGAATACCCAACACCAGAAACCATCGTTCAACTTCGACGATTCCTGGCGATGCTAAATTTTTACCGTCGGTTTTTGCTGAGCGCTGCCAGCACGCAAGCCCCCCTAAATGACTTGACAAAAGACTCGAGGAAAAATGACACGCACAATGTACCGTGGAGCGACACTACTCTGGCGATGATCGAAAAATGCAAAACCGACCTCGTGCAGGCAGTTGTCCTAACATTTCCTGCCCCCGACCAGGCACTATCACTCACGGTCGATGCTTCTGATACAGCAATCGGAGCTGCGCTGCACGTCCATCGGGACAATGACTTGTGCCCCCTAGCATTTTTTTCCCACAAACTGAGCGCGACTGAACAAAACTACATGGCCATCAAACATTTTCGACATGAGCTCGAAGGCCGCCAGTTCATCATATTCACCGATCACCAGAAAGACAGATTCGTGCTCGCCTCGCCAACAGCGCCAACTCGACTTCATCGCGCAGTTCATCACCGACGTGCGCCACTTGACGAGCTCAAGCAACATGGTCACCGATACCTTATCCCGTATCGACACACTGCGGCTCCCCGCCACCGATTTGGCTGCACTGGCAGAAGCTCAAACAAACGACAAGCGCTCCTCAACGAGCACAACACCTCCCTAAACCTCCAACCGCTGCAACAGAAAACGACCAAACCAACTACTGTGACACCAGCGACGGCAACATCCAACCGTATGTGCCCCCTCAACTGCGCAGACAGGTTTTCCATGCACTCCACGACCTCACCCACCCCGGCGTGAACGCCACGAGACGTCTGGTGACAGCGTTTCGTGTGGCCCTCCATAAACTAGGACGTCGCCGAATGGACCAGGTCATGCATGGGCTGCCAATGTGCCAAGGTACACCGTGTTGCGTACCTCTACACCCCCCCTACAGTAATAGATTTTTTTTTGCCTAATACGTTTTATGATATTCTTTTTCTGCTATCATTATCTCTCTTCGCGGACTCTTCCAACGTCGTGTTTCTATCTCGCCACGACTCATCGACATTCCTGGCGCCGGTCACCTGTTATTTACCCTTTGATTATTGCAGCTCCCATGTTTAACGGTGTAGGTAATCCGCTAACTATTGATCTTACGCTTTACTAATTTTTTTTTCAAACGGAGGTTACCGTAGTCCCCCTCCGTGTTTTGTTAAAAAGGGATTACTCGACGCATTCGGTTAGCGTCAGTTTATAGGTTAATGATATTTTTAGCCTGGAAAATTAAAATTTTCAATTTTTCTTCGCGTCAATTCTCTTTTTCTTTTTGGGTTTTATTTTTAATTACCGTTAAAAGGCGAGTTTCCCCATGTCTTACGACTTCGATTGGGATGTCGCTCGTCTTAGGTTATTATTCCCATAGGAAATCCCCATTGATCGCTTGAGGATTTTTTGATTACATTAATTTTTCCGACAAGGCGTTTAGTTAAGCGTTTGGAGTTCATAAGTTTACCTTAATCCGTTTATTAGAATTATTTCGTGCGTGAGCTTAATGTCTGCTCTCTTCGTCTTTTAATAATGACGCGTTTCTTAAAAATAATGTCTCCCCGTGTGCCTTTTCAAGCCTCGTTATTTGAAATCATCTCTCTCTTTGTCGCGTCTTATATAATTTTTTTTTAAGAACGTTCTTTCTCAAACTTTTAATTTGAGAAACCTATTCCTTTTGCAGTACAGTTTTGTCGTGTTTTAAAGATTTAATTTCTAGGAGAAGATTTAATTTTTTTTTTGGTAAGAAATACAATTTTCGTTAACTATCTTTCCTTTCTCGGAGGTTCGTCGTCATCTCTATTGTTAAAAAGTTGCACGTTTTTCTTTGTTTCCATTGTTCAGCCGACGTTGTATTAAACAGCTCGTTTTCTTGGAGCAAATGTATCTTTTCCTTTCCAAGAACTCGGAAGTTCTGTCTCGCGGGTCGTGGTATTTAAATATTTTTTTTTTATAGTTCTAGTAGGTTTCCTGTTAATTAAAAATGGTATGTTTAGTCAGTTTCAGCTCGATCTCTGAAGAAGCATCATCAGCCCTTCTCCCATCTCTGGGATATCGAGATGGATATGCAGTGTAAAGATTTTAGTAACTTTTATTGTGGAATCTTTGGTTAAGATTTCGTCAGGCCACATCTGAGGAGTCTACGAGTTTTTGATTATGTGTAGTTATCCGACATGGTGTCGACCGTCTTTTGTTTGCCATTTTATTTTCGTGCTGATGTAGTGTTTGGCTGATCATCAATTATGCTTCGAGTTGCCTATTGATTTTAGTTTGTTGGACATAGGCATGTTTCGCCCCGTCCAAGATATGAAGTGTATTTCAAGGTCCTTAGGCTGATCCTTTCTTATGGCTGATTCCTGATTGATGCTTGTGTGCGTCAATGGACTTAGAATTGTACGGAGACCTTCATTATGCAACGTGTTAATGCTCAACGGGAAACAAACCACTCTGATGAATTTCTGTCGTCTATGGCCGATTTCATAATTGATTTTAGAAAAACGCCTTTTCTTTTTTTTTGACTTTATTTGAATTATTAACTTTTCAATAGTTTACCACCCTTATGATTTTTAAGTTCATTTAATTGAAAATTTATTTTTTGGTGATGCAATGTTAATATTTGTTTTGTTTCCAGGACCTCAACCATGCTGTTCTCGTCTTACCCGACCGTTACCTCTCATTTTGTGTGGCTGCCCTTTGGTCCGTCTTGTCCTTCCCTTACGTATTAATCCTCTTAGTGTTAGCCCGTCGTATTTAGTCTAGTATATTTTGTTACTCGTCCTTCTGATGCCTTGTGGAGGAGGTCCAATGGTTTGATGATTATTATTTTAATCTCTACCTTCCATTTTTTTTTCGTTGAGATTCTTATTTGAATTTTACATAATGTTTGCATATTTTTTTGTATCACTTAAGAATTTATGAAAATTTATTTTTTTTATTTCCAATTTATGCTTTCTATCATTTTTGCTGTCAGTTTCCCTGTATATTTGCAGTGCAAGCAACGCATCCCACTCATCTAATAGTTTGATCTTCGATTCTTTCCCGAGACTTCCATTTTCGCTTTCCGTGGTATCAACGAGTTACTTTTGATTGTAAAACTCTGAATTTTTCCTGTACCTGAAGTGGATTCGATGTACTTCTCCCTTTCTGTTGTCATTCCAGTCTTACTGTTGGACTGTTTCTCACTTTTGCTTGGAATCTGCTATCTACAACATCTACTTCTACTCTGTCAGCAATAAAGAAAATATTTATTTGGACTCCTTTGGTTTTTCTTTAATGTAGAGTTGTCTTGGGGTATAGAATTATTCGCGTATGTCATTTGGGATTAACGCAAATTCTTCTCTTTTAACTTTCTTTTACTCTTTAATTACCTGCTGGGCTAATTCTAGTTAATATTTTACTATTAATCTGGGTTTTGCGGTTTATTACTCCTTTTGGTGTTTTCTTAAGGGAAAGTCGGGTTTTCTAGTTCCCTTTGGAGCTCAACGTGTAGGTAAACAAGACCTGTGTTTACTAGCACGTTACAACCGCCACATGCATAGCCCCATGCAATCGTTCAGACTACCTTCCACGAGATTCAGTCACATCCACATTGATCTCGTGGGACCTCTATCACCATCAGACGAACATCACTACTTGCTGACGTGTGTAGATCGCTACACACGCTGGCCGAAAGCCATTGCCCTCAAAGACATTAGTGCAGAGACCGTCGCACGGGCCCTTACCCATCATTGGATCGCCCGTTTTGGCGTCCCAGACACCTTCACCACCGACCAGGGTCGGCAGTTTACATCACATTTCTCCGCCACCCTGAGAGCCACGCTCGGAATCTCACACATCTGCACGATGCCATATCACCCTGCAAGCAACGGTTTAGTCGAGCGTTTCCATCGTTGGCTTAAACAGGCCCTCCGTTGTCACAGCCACCACTGGATGGACTCCCTACCAGTTGTGCTACATGGACTGGTTCCGCCTACAAAGATGACATCAAAGGCACGTGCGCCGAGATGGTTTATGGTACTCCCCTACACCTACCTGGACAGTTCTTCCATCCTCCCAGTACCTCCTCAACCGAACCTCCGTTTTCATCCAAAACCTGCGCGACGCCATGCAGACGCTACAACCCATCCCGACCTCCGCCCACAACTGTACATCACACTTCGTGCACCCAGCCCTAAAATCCTGCACTCACGTGTTCGTCCGGTCGAGACCACGAAAATCACACTCTTGAATCCATACGACGGCCCGTACACAGTCGTCAGGAGGACCGCAAAACATTGCACAATCCACAGGAACGGCCGGGAAGAAACCGTAAACATCGACCGTCTGAAGCCCGCCTTCATATGGTCCGACACCGCCGCAACACAGATGCCCACAACACCCCCAGTCACCGAACCAGCAGCACCTTCAACAACGTGACTCCCACCGCTCCAATCACCACCAGATCCGGTAGGCAGGTATGTTTCAACCCATGGTACCTATAACGAACGAACGCGCCTCCGGCATTTGGGGGGGGGGGGGGTACTGTGGAGACCTCAGCAACCAGTCTCCGAGATCGCCACCAGATGGCGCCAAAGCCTAGCTCCCGGCAGCAGCCACCAGAGGGCAGAGGAGCAGAGACACACGGAAAAAGAAGAAGGATTTAAGGACACACCTGGCCGGAAAACCATTCTGATTGAATCATTATTATTATCATTTTCTATTATCATGAAGTACGAGGTGCATTCAAGTTCTAAGGCCTCCGATTTTTTTTCTAATTAACTACTCACCCGAAATCGATGAAACTGGCGTTACTTCTCGACGTAATCGCCCTGCAGACGTACACATTTTTCACAACGCTGACGCCATGATTCCATGGCAGCGGCGAAGGCTTCTTTAGGAGTCTGTTTTGACCACTGGAAAATCGCTGAGGCAATAGCAGCACGGCTGGTGAATGTGCGGCCACGGAGAGTGTCTTTCATTGTTGGAAAAAGCCAAAAGTCACTAGGAGCCAGATCAGGTGAGTAGGGAGCATGAGGAATCACTTGAAAGTTGTTATCACGAAGAAACTGTTGCGTAACATTAGCTCGATGTGCGGGTGCGTTGTCTTGGTGAAACAGCACACGCGCAGCCCTTCCCGGACGTTTTTGTTGCAGTGCAGGAAGGAATTTGTTCTTCAAAACATTTTCGTAGGATGCACCTGTTACCATGGTGCCCTTTGGAACGCAATGGGTAAGGATTACGCCCTCGCTGTCCCAGAACATGGACACCATCATTTTTTCAGCACTGGCAGTTACCCGAAATTTTTTTGGTGGCGGTGAATCTGTGTGCTTCCATTGAGCTGACTGGCGCTTTGTTTCTGGATTGAAAAATGGTATCCACGTCTCATCCATTGTCACAACCGACGAAAAGAAAGTCCCATTCATGCTGTCGTTGCTCATCAACATTGCTTGGCAACATGCCACACGGGCAGCCTTGTGGTCGTCCGTCAGCATTCGTGGCACCCACCTGGATGACACTTTTCGCATTTTCAGGTCGTCATGCAGGATTGTGTGCACAGAACCCACACAAATGCCAACTGTGGAGGCGATCTGTTCAACAGTCATTCGGCGATCCCCCAAAACAATTCTCTCCACTTTCTCGATCATGTCGTCAGACCGGCTTGTGCGAGCCCGAGGTTGTTTCGGTTTGTTGTCACACGATGTTCTGCCTTCATTAAACTGTCGCACCCAAGAACGCACTTTCAACACATCCATAACTCCATCACCACATGTCTCCTTCAACTGTCGATGAATTTCAATTGGTTTCACACCACGCAAATTCAGAAAACGAATGATTGCACGCTGTTCAAGTAAGGAAAGCGTCGCCATTTTAAGTATCTAAAACAGTTCTCATTCTCGCCGCTGGCGGTAAAATTCCATCTGCCATACGGTGCTGCCATCTCTGGGATGTATTGACAATGAACGCGGCCTCATTTTAAAACAATGCGCATGTTTCTATCTCTTTCCAATCCGGAGAAAAAAAATCGGAGGCCTTAGAACTTGAATGCACCTCGTAGTGTAATTATATATGTTGTAATATTTGTACACGAATTAAACAGCCTTCACAAAATAACCAATGGAGTCAGATCAGTCATATACACCACAGTTCGCTACATGAGGCTTAGTTTAAGATTATTTTTGACTCATTAAAACTAACCCTTTTAAACTTTCAGCACTCACTATGATTTTCTTCTTGTTGTTGTTGTTGTTGTGTAGAGCATTCAACTTACTTTTCTGTTTTTAATTGTTTTTAATTGTCCTATTGTTGTTTTCGATTGTGATGCAACAGGGAGTACGATTCGTTGGGAACCAGCCTTGTTTTCTTGGTCAAGATTTCTGAGAAAATGATGCTGGTCTCCCAACAAGATATTGTTGTGTTTCATAACCAAAAAGATGTTTTTGTGTGGAAGGAGAGAAAAAAGGGGCTGATGAAAAGGGAAGTGTGCTGGTCGGCAATATGCTGAGTTTTGCTTTTCTCGAGGCCTATGCATAATGGCAGACGAGCAAATTAAAACAGCACCTTAAACAGCCCAATGTCAAAAGCATCTGTTGGTTACCGGATGATTGTTCAATGAAATTATCGTTCTAATATTTCGTTTTATTCATTCCAATTTTGAATAATTTTTATCTGGATTTTGTTATGGTTACCTCAATGACACTCGACTAAGGTAATTCAAACGCTATGAATTAAAGCCCCGTCATGGCAGGGGTACAGCTGGCAACGCATGTAAGCCCAATTGATATTAGCCATTGATAATGACAACGGTTTCTTTATCGTTTTCCTGCGCAGAAGGTGCAGCCAGCATCGGTTTATTTACCCCATTTGAAACGGCTCCGACAATGCTCTATTTTACTAATGCCCGACTTGTCTGCAAGTATATCTGAACGCCAAAGCCTCCCAGTCTGAACTGAACTCTCAGAAATGTTATTGTGTGCTCATATAAGTGCTTACTGTAGTAAGCAATACAGGCACCTGGCGATAGAGAACCCCTCTAAGCCTGGAAGGCTGGCATAGAGCGAAACGCATGTGTTATAGCACGGAAACGTCATCGCTAGGTCCTGGAGGGTGGGGTGTGCTCGAAGCATAAGCTTAAAGGCTGTATAGCATGGTAACACCTTGGTGGGGTTATGGTGCCTCCCCCAGTCTGTGAAAACAGAAAACAGAGGGGGCACAGGACGTCGTGGGTGACATTGACTGTTGCGATAATTGGTGTTGCCCTTATAAGCATAGGAACAACAGCGTTTCAAAGAGCACAGAAGGTCATATATCAATCGTGATGATAAATCTGCCTTCACAGCTCTTCTGTGGGACACAGGACACCAATTTGGCACCATCAGTGAAATTATGAATGTATTACAGGAGCAGCTGAATGCCGTATCGCCCCCAACAGAAGCCACCCTTCACCGCCAGGGTTGGAGCAATCTGATAAGCATACGCCTAGCCATTGAGGACAGAACTAGGAGTGATACTTTAGGGAAAGTAGTGGTATATGTTATAATAAGCAGCATATGATTTCTCTGCACTGTAAAGAATGACCGGTTATATGTAATTTGTTCGAATAAGGTTAGATCGTATATATATGATCGTTTTGTACAAATGAAAACGAAAATTTGTGTGGGGAAAAAAAAAAGATGACATGTAGGGTCGTCAGTTTTGTTTTCAACAATTGCGAAATGCCACGTGCAAATTGAACAATAGGTTGCAAGTGTTGCATCACGTGAGAAAGAGCGATAGCTCGCACTTCGAAGCTCTGCGCGTGATCACTTCATCCAAACAACAAAATGGAGTCAACGAAACTGGAACAGAGAGCAGTAATTCGTTTTTTGACATGTAAAGGAGTTTCAGTTTCTGAAATTCATCGTCGTATGCAGAACATCTATGGAAATGATTTTACTGGACTTTCTTGAAAAAGGCACCAGAGTTAATGCAGCATGATATGGGGAAACATTGAAGGCACTGCGTGCGGCCCATCAAATGCAAGCGTTCTGGACTTCTTACATGAGTGCTTCTTCTCCATGACAACACGTGTTCTTACACCTCGAAAGGAATGGTAGACCTTATCAAAAGTTCAACTGGGAAGCAATGCAGCATCCACCTTAAGGCCCTGATTTATCCCCATGTGACTTTCACGTGTTTGGGGATCTCAAGAAATATCTGAAAGGCCGCAGGTTTCAGTCGGACAATGAAGTGAAGGAAGAGGTTTTGGAATGGTTCCACACGCAACCGAAAGACTTCTTCCATAAAGGAATTACACGCCTTGTTGCACAGTGGGATAAATGCCTTAATGCATTTGGAGAGTATTTTTATATTCCTTGTATACACTTTGCATAAAATAAATAATTTTCTTTTTCATTTGTACGACCCTTATATTAAGCTAGAGGGGTCCTTCCAAGGGACATATTAAAGAGATTACTCTGATGTAAGTTGTAACTTGATCTTGCTATATACAGGGTGGTCCATAAGTCTGTGGGGGGGGGGGGGGG
>JAHWFO010087633.1:515894-537463 GCA_023313115.1 Rhysida immarginata | reverse complement strand
CCCCCCCTTTTATTTTTTGAACCGAAGCAGACATGTCAATTTTGATGAATCCAATGAATAGGAAGTTGTGGGTGGCCTATCCCATGGTGCACTTTTCATCATCCCAAATATGCAAATTAGGACACATTCAAAAGTTATCTCAAAAACCGTAAGGGATAGAGAAAAAAACCCAATTGCAAACTTGTTCAGCATAAAAACACAAACAAAACAAAAAAAAATCATCCAAATCAGACCAATGGTTCCGAAAAAAAAGTTAATTGCAAATGCTAATTGGCACTCACATTGCATTTGCATCTTCCTGTGGCCCCGCCCCCCCCCCCTGTTGGGTTTTATCCACTAGCCCTTTGCTGAAGCTTTTTGATGAATGGGGAAGAAACTGCCAATCAGGTCTGAAAAATGGTAGAATACAGTAGAGAAGAAATGGTTGGTATGGTTTTATGTTTTGGATTTGCACATAATTACAAAGGTGCAGCCAGGGAATACCAAGTTATATATCCCAATGCTAGAGTTCCCACTTCTAAGACAATTCGCCAGGTTGTTCAACGATTTCAGCAAACAGGAAGTGTCAGTCATCAGACCCGGCAAGGTAGATCAACAACTGTTACATCAGAGGACTCCAGCACAGCCATTTTAGCTGCTGTTTATGCTAATCCTCATTGTAGTACTCGATCAGTTGCTGAAGAAGCTGGCTGCAGTCATCAATCAGTATTAAGATTACTTCATATGCATGGATTCCACCCTTATCATGTCTACTGCCACCAAGGATTGAAGCCAACAGACTACAATTTTCGTCTTGAGTTCTGCAATTGGCTGCTAAATCGCATCGACGATGACCCAGGCTTCCTCAATTGGGTGTTGTGGTCAGACGAAGCCAGCTTCTCTCGAGATGGTCTAGTTAATAAACACAATCTCCATTATTGGGCAACAGAAAACTCTAGATGGTTACGAGAAGCTGTGCATTAGGTGAATTGGAGAGTGAATGTCTGGTGTGGAATCATCAATGGTGGATTGGTTGGTCCATTGTTCTACGAAGGGACGTTGACAACTGCACGATACAGAGACGTGATAATAAATGTTGTAGTGGCAGAATTTGCAGATGAGCTTCCTTTAGCATCACTTCGAAGGATATGGTACCAACATGATGGGGCTCCAGCCCATTCAGTGGCAGCTACTTGTGATCATCTCGATGCAATGTTTTCAGGTCAGTGGATTGGCCGGGGTGGGCCAATTCATTGGCCTGCACGCTCACCAGATCTTTCCCCTAATGACTTCTTTTTGTGGGGTTACCTTAAGGATAATGTTTATGCCACTCAGCCAACTTCTATGCTGGATTTGCAACAGAGAATTCAGACTGCCTGCCAATCCATTACATCTGATATGGTAACAAGAGTGATGGCATCTTTGAAACTACGTGCTCAGTTGTGCATTGCTGCTGAAGGGCATCATGTGGAACATACCCTTTAGAGTGTTACCAACATGATTTGCTTTGGTTTGGCCCAGTTGGCTTTTTTTTTAGTTTGAGATGGTTATTTACTTTTTTTAACTTTTTTGGGGAACCGTTGGTCCGATTTGGATGATTTTTTTTTTTTTTTGTTTGTTTTTTATGCTGAACAAGTTTGCAATTGGGTTTTTTTCTCTATCCCTTACAGTTTTTGAGATAAACTTTGAATGTGTCCTAATTTGCATATTTGGGATGATGAAAAGTGCACCATGGGATAGGCTACCCACAACTTCCTATTCATTGGATTCATCAAAATTGACATATCTGCTTCAGTTCAAAAAATAAAAGGGGGGGGGGGACAGACTTATGGACCACCCTGTATATTTTAACATTAAACGTGTTGTAAAAAATCTATTCCATGTCTAGTTGTCAATGTTTGCCCTTGTGACCCGGTCCCGAACTCCTGACAAGTGGCCCCCACGCAGTAGGCTGTTGCACTTGCTCGACCACTGGTAGTCAGCGCTCGTGGGGGCCCGTCACAATACAGGCAGTCCCCGATTAACGAAATAGATAGGGACCGGAAATCCTATCTTAAGTCGAGATTGATATATGGTACATTCTACTAGAAGAATCTGGTTTTTAGGAATTTCAGGTAACCAATAATATTTATTCGTAAAATCCGAACTTCGTAAAAAAAAAAAAACCCAACACGTAAATAGGCACTGAATTTTTAATAGGTGGTATTTTAATACAGATAGGCTCATACACTGATTAAGTATTCAAGTTTTAATAATATTTTAAAATTGCTGTCTGATGCATATTTGAAGTTATATCATTATTTAGGTAGTTTGAAAATTCAAAAAAACTGTAAAAAATATCATCTGGTACTTCTTTAGTTGCATACAGATGATTTTTTAGAACTTCTAAGGAGCCTTTAATTTGTGAGGATGTTGCTTTGAATGTCGTATTTTCCAATTTCTCGTCATTGCCATCTTCATGTTCTTCTTCGCCGCCATCTTTGATAAGATCGCAAATTTTGTTATCGTTTAACGTCGGAGAAGAAATTAGATTGAAAATTCAGCTTACTTTTTAGGATTTCCCACTTTTCAAATCCTTCAAATTTGCTATCATAATCTTCGGGTGACACTGCAAGTTCAGTTTCACTTTTGTTTGCATTACTTATGGTGCCCTCTGTTGGCAACGGCGGAAACTAGTCCAGTAAATCATCGATCACGACGGCGATAACATAAGCCAAATGAACAAAACACAACCAGGCGAAAAAATGCAAGCAGGCCGCTCATGCAAAAAATTTTCACTTTGTTAGTAAAATTTTTTACTACCAATTACAACTTGCAACTTCGTAAAATCCGAATTTCATCATAAAAACACTACGTAAAACTTAAAGTTTATTATATGGAAATTAACAGGCGAAGGTCTGGTTTTCAGAATTACTTCGTAAAATCCGGAATTTCGTAAAATGCAAGTTCGTAAAAAACGAGGTTCTACTGTACTATGATACGTTCTGAAAAAGACAGAGAAGCAAACAAATCAACAACCTTCTCTTCCTCTAAACCCTTGTGATTGGCTGAGGTGAATCAGGTGCTTTGCTAGTGGATGGTTTGGGTTCACTCTTTTCTATTTTGATAAAATAAGAAGCGACCATTGACTGCTTTGTTTGTTTCTTTATTCCTTGGAAGCTTTCACAATAATAGGCAAGGGAATCATTAACTTGTTTATCAAATTTAAGGTACTGTTTAAAATTACAGTCATTTTTTTTTCTAGCAACTGCATTCCATGAATGGTAGAGGAAAATGCCTCAGCCATTTCTTTTATGTTAAAATTTCGTGACGCCACCTCAGGTTCGTCATCACTTGTTTCAGTTCTTAATTCTATCAATTCTTCATTAGTTAACTCACCACCTTCTTCATTAACGAGCTCGACAATATTGTCAGTGTTAACAGTGTTAACAGCAATTTTGAGCTGTTTTACTAAGTCTTACAATTTTCTCTCTTAACACTCTTCGTCAAACCCCTTAAAATCATTCATATATGCACGCAACATTTTTTTCACATGCTGTTCATACACGTCACCGTCACATCATTCCACGCACAATGACTATTTTTTATGACATCCAGGATGTTGTAACCACACCAAAATTCACGGAAATTAATGTCTCTATCATTTTAATAATGGAATGAAAGAAGCGGTGTTGGGTGGCATGAAAATCACCCTCACAATCAGATCCAGTTTTCCAAGATGATTTGGATGTCCTGAAGCTTTATCCAAAATCATCAGGCTTTTAAAGGAAATAGATTTTAAATCACGGCAGTAGATTTTTGCAGCTGGAATTAAGCAGTGCAGGACCTAGTCTTCAAAAAGCACCACTGTCATCCATGCTTTCTGGTTATGGCGATAATACACAGGAAGTGTGCTCTTGACGATGTTCTTGAAGGCACGGGGGTTTGCAGAATGATAAATCGGGAAAGGTTTCACCTTGAAGCCTGCCACTATTCCTCCAAGCAACAAACTCGGCCTATCCTTGAAAGCCTACTGAGGAAAATGTTTCCAGAAAAGTGAAGTTTCATCCATGTTAAAAATCTACTCTGGCAAATAATTTTGTTCCTTAATCAGTTTATCCAAATCCTCCTTAAACTTCTCCGCAGCTTCATTATCAGCACTTGTAGCTTCGCCAGTGAATTTAATGCTGTGGATTGAATGGGTTTCCTAAAGCAATCAAACCGCCATGGTTTGCAATAAAATCTTGATTGCAGGTTGGATCATTTTGCTGGCTTTTCAGATCATAGAAGAGGCTCTTCGCTTTGGCTTGGATGGTCAGCATTGTTAGAGGCATGAATTGTTGATTCTGTCTTCCATCCACATGACCAGCAATTTCTCCATCACTTCAATAGCCCACTCCTCTTTGCTATGATAATGGTTGGTTTGGTGGAAGCAGCAGACTTCACAGCATCGGTAATTCGTTGTTTATCCTTCAGAATAGCGGAACTGGTAGAAGCGGATAAGCCAGTTTCATGCGAGATCATGGCCACCGACATGCCAGATTCTCTTTTTCATATGATACTTGTTTTCTCCTCAAGAGAAATTGCCCTTTTCTTCTTCTTCTCTCTACCAGCAGGGGAATCATTACTTTTGTGTTTTTCAGCCATGGTAATAAAGTATTGAACGGTATAAGCTTGACACACAACACGAGAATGCATGAGATCACTCTGAACAAGTCTTAAAGGGCAACTGACATCAAAATTTTCGATACTATAAGATTAAGTAAATAATTAAATAAAACTGCGTAATTGCATAATACATAATTTAATTTAGAAAATTTTTATTATTTATTTAATAAAATGAACAAATATATGCTATTTCCTGAACAGGGCGGAAAAACTTCTTCAGATAGGGGGAAAGTCGATGACGTCATACAAGCGAAAGGAGTTTCCAGTCCTGTAGTCACTACCGCTAAAGTCTCATTCATTCAATGGTGGTCAATCTGAGATCAACTCGATAAAAATTCTCGAGAAAAATGTTTCAGGCTTGCAATCTTTATGATCCCTTTCTTGTCAACTAAATAGTTTCCCAAAACAGAATAACATGGAATTCTGTGGGAGCGCGTGCAATATCAACGGCAACCATAAAGATTCAACCAGACCCATTTTCAAAGCAACTCAATTGTTGCTCACTCGAATAGAATCAATAGTAGGATATAGAAGGGGGGGGGGGCAAAATGGTGATGATTCTGTTGCTCTGAACTAAAATTATAAAAAATTATATAAAAAAAAAACCACCTCTTAAAACTTCCTAAGTACTGCCGTGTTATTTTTTCTGGGAGTTTTTTCAGACTAAATTTGCTGTAAACATCTTTTTTTTTAAATCTCTCATAAAAATGTCAATTTACATAGAGCTGTCTATTAGTGAAATCGAAAAACGACCTGCTCTTTATTGACTTAAGTTCAAAGAATACTCAGATAAAAATCTTAGACAAATTATGAACAGAAATATGCAAACAGTTTATTCAGGAATTGGAATAAAATAGGCTATACAGTAAAACCTCGTTACAACGTACTTCAAGGGACCTGGAAATTTGTACGTTATTCTGAGGTGTACGTTATACTGAAACTGGGGGGGGGGGGGGAGGGGGGCTTGTGAAAAATGCATATATTCATAGAAAAACATAAGAATACATGAATGCATTTTATTTTATTCAATACAAATACACTATAGGATATACAATAAGTAGTGAAATGTTGAAATGAAAAATTCCCTGACTTTTCCCGGTTACATTCCCGTACCTATCCCGATCGCATGCGACAATCGACAATCGAACATGCTAGATTGAGTAGCATGCAGAGATTTCCGGGTTACTGACCAACCAATGAAATGTGAACTCAGCTTAATTAGCCCATTGGCCCAGTTGCAGCTTTCACATGGGCTGCATTGACCAATCAGTGCAAGACATGTGAATGATGTACGTTGTACTGAAGGGATAATTTAACCAAGGGGATGTAAAATTAGTACGTTATTCTGAAATGTACGTTAAAGTGAATAGAATTTTTTTTGTTTTATATTTTTTAACTACAGGAAATTCGTTTGGCGTATTTTTTTTCCCTTAAACGATGTAGGCATGTGTTTGTAAATGTGGTAAGGAAAAAGTATAGTAAGTCTCATTGAGGTTATATACAGGGTGTAAATGGATGACGTTTCACAAATTTAAGGATATGTAGAGGATGATGTGGTGAACATTTTTTATTAATAAACCATAGTCCCAAACGAAAAGCGACGGAGCCACAGCTTGTTTGATGTCCTGGTTTGTCCAGCATTGAACTAGGCACGTTTACTACGATGTCCCCTGTCATTGCATCTTGATTTTCGTTCGTTTGCTTTTTTTGTGTTTGTTTATTAATTGTTTTGAAACCTTGCACGCTTTATCACTGAGATTGTTGTACGTATTTCCTGATGTTTAATTGTAATAACCTCGCTGAGGAAACCGAGCTGTTTCCTCACCATTTTTTTTTTTTTTTTTGTTCTTCCTTTTTAAATTATTAAAATTGTTCCTTTATTGCTTTTTCGAAAGCTTTAAAAATTAAAATTAAAAAAAAAATTACATAATGCAGCCAATTTACATGACTGGCAAACTTACCCACCTTTACCCTACCTTTCAGCAAAAGTGCTGCAACTGACCAATCATACAACGGTCGCTGGACGGTTCCATTGGAAATACGTTCACACGTTAGGTTTCACGCTCGAAATTCCAATGCAGTGACAACACAGTAATTCAGACAGCCATTCCACGGCTTGATGCAAAACAGAGCATCAAACATGATGTGGCTCTATCGCTTTTCGTTTGGGACTATGGGTTTATTGATAAAAAATGTTCACCACATCATCCTCTACATATCCTTAAATTTGTGAAACGTCGTCCATTTACACCCTGTGTATCAGTTCGTTAGAGGTGGGGGGGGGGGAGTCTGGTGGGCGCCACCCCTCAGTCTTTAAAAAATAAATTCAAATAAATTCTTTCTTTGGTCGCATGATCAGTCATCGCGCGATGTGCAGAAGTGAACATTAACCAATATTTATAATTAGATATACGTGTATTTATGGGTACCGGTTCATCCTGATCGTAAGAGATATTGACACGGGTATGAGAAACATATACACGGGTATGAAAGCGAAATCATTACAAGCAAGTAAACACATAAGAGAATGTTAAAGACACATTATTAATATATAAATTGATGAGTCTAATTGTTAATCAGTCAATAATAAGGCATGTTAACAAACCAATCGACAATTGAATAAATATGTAAATATGAATTGATTTAACTATATATATAATTTGCCCCCTATATATAATTGTCACACTTTGGGAAAGATATAAAATATAAACAAAAGTAAAAAATGAGAAACAAGATGGGAGGCCAAAGCCACAGTTCATGTATAAATTGCTCACTTTTTAAATCTTGTAACTATTTACTTGAACATTTGAAACTGACACATATATTCATCAAATAATGAAAAATAAACTAAAATTCAAGTTCGTTACAAATTTGAACACGAATAACGCTAATGCAACAAGGAACATTTCAAGGATCTAATTTTTTATTTGGATTTTCCAAAATTAAGGATAGAAAATGATCGAAAAAGAAAAATGATGAAGAGTTATTCTATGTTAGATAGCCAAGACGATTCTCCAGTGTGATGTCACGCCTAGCGGTGAATTGAGGCGAAGCTCAAACAAGATGAGTTTTGAAAACTGATGTTTGAAAAATTATGTTTAAAAAACTACTTAAGTTATAAAAATTTTACAAGTCGAATTAGAGTTAGTTGATGGTCCTTTATGTTATAAAATAATAAAATTGATAGGTGATTTTTGATGTCAGTTGCCCTTTAACTATAGCAAATTCTGTACTCACAAAGCATAGCCCTCAGTACCCGCAATGTACTGCTGGCAGGCATACTTTCTCCCCACTGTTTGCAGCATTGTCTAATGTACTGATAGTGTGTAGATTTTGTAAGTTTTCTTTGAAAAATTTTGATTTTCTTCGATTTTGCGTGACCATGGCCGAATTCGTGTCTCCGAATTTTTATAAGTCGAACCATCATAAGTCGGGGGCTGCCCGTATAAAGAATCATTTTATGAGCTATTAGATAACTTTTATTTGGGAATAATGAAATTTTGAAAAATAATCATTTTTTTTTTCATGTTACATGGGTATTGATTTAGTTCACGTGAAAGGAACAGAGAATGAGGAATACATTAGTAAAGAAACAGTAAATAGGAAGCATTTGTTGCGAGAATATTGCTATTGCCTAGCAATACCAGAATTACACGTGTCTGCAACTCTGAAAATATAAGTGTCAGCATTTTTCGAAATGACAGCAAAAAGAAAATGTTTAGATCTTGACATCAAAATTAAGATCATAAAGGAAGGATAAAAAGGGAAGTCTTATTTTTGGTTATTAAAAACACTTAAAAGCACATGGTTGTCAGATATAAAGAAATATACCGTACTTTAAATAAAAATAAATTCGCTATGTCCACTATACGTTTATAAAAAAATACGTGTACTGGACGAAATAACTAACACATTTTTGGATATTTAAAAATTCGTTACAAGTGGGTTCGACTGTATTAAAGTAAACAGTATCTTCACTCTGTATTTTTAGATTTAGCATTGATATCTGTATTCGCAGGATATTTGCCGTATTTACCAGATTGTACATGATATAAGACTAGGTTTTTCTCCAAATTTTAGAGAGCAAAAAAAGGGAATCATCTTAGAATTGGACCTTTAGCCCAAGAAGCGGTTCTGGTAACTTCACTACATAAGCCCATTACTGCTTGCTATCTGTGTAGGTGGGTGGCTTCACTTCATAAACCAAGCTAATGACTGAATGACAAATGAATTGATGACTGACTGGATTAAAAATATTTAGTGTAAATGCTGAAAATCTTTATTAAAAAGAAGAGCAATGCTTATTTTGGATGCCATGAGAGGGCATTTAATCGAAAAAGTAAAACAACATGTTAAGAATGCCAACTGTAAACTTGTAATCATACTAGGAAGTATGACATGTAAACTTCAATTTTAGATATTGTGGTAAGCCATCTAAGGAAAGAAAATACAGATTGGTTGACATGTGTATAAGATAAATCCCAGTCTTATCCCAACAGGAAAAATAAAAACCCTGTATCTCTGTTGGGACATGAATCAAATCTGCATGGATACCATTTCAAAAGATAGCATCATTATGGGATTTAAAAAGTGATGAATTTCAAATGCATTAGATAGCACAGAAGATAACATGTGGGAAGAAAATTTTAATGATGATGAAATCTGAAACTACTTTATACTGTATTATTATCAGAAGAAAATGGTATTAACATTATTGAATCAAGTTTTATTACTTCTGTTTTAAATACTACTGAAATAAAAGAACTGTTCATTTATAAAAACCCCTAAGTGCAATTGGTTTATTAATTTACATGTAAGAGTTACATGTGCTTTTTATTAAATTCATTGGTAAAATTTCAATACTGGTGAAAGGCATATAGTTCATTTTCTGAATGAATTTTTTTTTCTTGAAATGCTTGCAAATTATGGAAGATTGTCTTGTATTCAAGTTAGTCTTATATAAAGTAAATATGGTAATTCCCATGAATATGGAGGGCTGACCGAACCTCTTTTTTTAATTCACTTTATTGATAAGTTCCAGTTAATATTTTCATTTTCTCATGGCCAATATAAGAAAATGTATACTAAATAGCACTATTATAAAAATCATCCAGTTACATTTTTACTTAGCAATTCAAGACTATAATGATGTAAAAGAAAAGAAGAACGAGACACAAGAACCCTGAAAGACAGTGTAAGCCAGATAATAGGACCACATCGGGATGATCCTAATAACCAATTGGTCCTATTATCCGAGCTAACAATACAGTATAGATTGGGATTGGGACCTGGAGTTTTGATCCTAATAGGTGGCTGGTCCAATTATTCAGTGGTTCTATTATCTCTCTTCCACTATAAAATAAATTAAAATTGAACAGAGCATGGTAAGACCCTGAAAAAAAGCTCTTATCAGGGTTTTACCACCATCTGTTCAATTTTCTTTCTTTATAATAATGTAACTGATTTATTTACCTGATGCATTAAAAGAGTCCATGAGAGTAGCAGGGGAAACAACGATTTGTACAGTATACACACCATCACTGGGAAGATACATTTGCGGCAAATTCTTAAAAAATATATAAAAGAAAAATATAATTTTTTGTTAAAAATTTTTGGAGAAAATTATACACTGATTAATAGATAATTTTAGAGTAATAAGTTGCTTTTTCCAATTTTCATGTTCATTTATCACAAAAGAGTAACTTTCAAATATTTGTAATATTCTTAAGAGTACTAAGTCAGAGAGCATATACGGTAATGCACGATACAATTAAATTGGGATACCCATTTTTCTTTTGTAGAATTTATAAGCTGCAAAAAAAATATTGCCCGCCTGTGTAGTATTAATGTTAAGCTTAATTATTATTATTACTATTATAGATTAAGCACGCAAAAAAAATATTGCCCGCCTGTGTAGTATTAATGTTAAGCTTAATTATTATTATTACTATTATAGATTAAGCACGCCTTCGAGATGTAAATTAAAAGTATGATTACATAATAATAAACTCCATTGTTATTATCAATATAAAAACTAGTCAATTGGCTTTTAAAATGACGGCAATTCATTAAATAAGTTTGGGCTTTACATTCCAACACAAGGCGGTGCATTTTGTAAGTAAGTTCATTCCAGAGATTGATGGTATTGTACGGAAAATGTTGTTGAAGATAATTTGTAATTTTATACGGGAGTTGTATCTTGCCAAAACGGGCCCTTCCAAAGAGGGGTCCTATTCCTGAGCCTTGTATTATGCCTCTAAGAGATGGTTTTTTAATGGGAGGTCTTTGTTGTATATGGTTTACACGATTTGAAAAATAATCTTTAAGTCAGTCAGAATAAGGTTCAGTTACCCCTAAGGTAGCTAAATCTTGGTGTAGTTGTGGCCTGCAAACTGTATAATTTTATGGAAATCCGTAATACATTGCGTCCAGGTCGACTTCCATATTGTTGATCCGGTATTTTAGTCCATAAGTAACTTATCGGATTCTTAAATATTAATTTCTCTACAATTTTTGGTAGGGGAGGTAAAACAGTTATTGGTCGATAATTGGTTACCTCCTCACGATCACGTGACTTATATACTGGTACCATAATTGATTGTTTAAGATTATTCGGAAATCTTTTCTGGGTTATGATACTTAAACATAATTGTCTAATTTGGCTTAATCCAAAGCCATCTAAGTTTTTGAGCAATTTAGTCGGAATACCAGAGGCAAATCTGGTGTCATTAAGTTTCACTGTTCGAAGTATCTGCTTTAATAAATAGCTGTCGGGAATAGTTGCTTGAGATGATATCTAGTTGGTTTGTAGTGAAACTGTTATCATGCATGCAGAATAGGAACTCCAGTTGGATTATTAATCCCATCTAGAAAAAATTCTATCAATGGTCTGGTAACGTATACTTTGCTTGTGCTGTGCAGTGACGGACAACTTGCCACAATCGCTGAGAGTTAATATTATCTTTAATAAAAGACCTTTTAGCCTGTCTAACACACTTTTTATAATTCGTTGTAACCACTTTATATGCTAGAAGATTATCATTATTTTTGACATTTTGATCAATCACATATTTTTCGGTTTTTAGCTTCCAAATTTTTGATGTGCTGGTATGCCACCAATACTTAAACTTTTGTTTTTCCTAATTCTATCACACTTAAAAGTTAGGCCAGCCTGAATGGCTACACTAAATAAGATAGTTTAACTGAAGGTCTACGTTAGTAGCTTGATTAACTTGTGACCAGTCAACTTGATGTAATAGTCTGTGATACTTATTCCAATCTACATTATCATAATTAAGAGATATATGGCAGGTATTACGTTTTATTCCACCCTCATAGTAACTATTAGAGATGGTAAAAAGTATGGCCAGATGATCACATTCAGGAATGGTTGTAAAAGTTTTCTTACTCACTTGCATAGTTTGGGAGATATAAATACGATCAATCAATGTGGAAGATGTCATAGAAATACGAGTTGGATAAGTTACGATTTGCTTAACACAAAGATCTTGAGTTTTGGACAAAAGAATACGCAATTGAGGTGACGTAGTAAGATAATTACAGTTAAAATCACCAACAATAACATTTCTGTCGGTAGTGTTGAGATGATTTAAATTTTCTACACAATCGGAGATTTTAAATTAAAGAAATTAAATTTTAAATTAAGAAATTAAATTAAAATAGATTAAATTATTAAATCCACTTTCAATATCTACTGATTAGAGAAACATTTTGCCAGGGAATGATCAAGCTTCACTGTAAAGCGCATTTTGCCTTAAATTTTTCCTGTCTCACAGTAACAATGAACGAGCACGCATCTAAAGCTTCAATAAGTTGAGTCTGTTCAGTCAGGAGGAGGAAGCTGTACAAATGCATCCAAGAACACTATTGCTGGCTAATTTTTATTGTTGGATAGAGGTAATCAGCAGTGGTTTAGTAGAGGCCTAGGCAGACATATGGTAGAGGCTTGAACACTCGCTTACTAAAGCTTTCAGGACGAGAAGCAGTAAATAGAATTTAACAAACATGTTGAATGAAGTAGTAATCTTTTTACTATTAAAAGGCACAGCCATTAATAAAACGACGTTGGCTGTCTTGACTTAAACCGAATGTCTGTCGGCCATCTTTCCGTATGAAATAATAGTAAAATAGGAAAAAAAGAAAACAGAAGTTAACAAACTTCTCAGATTAATATTCACTCTCACACATACAATATTTAAATATTTATTATCCATAAATATTTATGCACATTTAACAAAAATTAATTGTGATTTGTTTCATAAATGGAAAATAAAAAAAAAATGAATAAATTTTAAAATAAAACGTTAATAATAAAGCGAACATATTATTTCTGATGTCACTGTTAAGCTGCAGTGTTCAAATGAAGTGAAAAAAAACAAAACAAAAAAAAAACAAAAAACATGAAATTAAGAACATCTTTGAATAATTAGTTTACAGTAATCAAAAAAAGATAAGTTCAAACGTTAACTGTGGAATAACCGTAAATAAAGCAACAAAAGTAACAATCCTCATAAACATTTCGTAAAAGAATTCAAATACAAAGTGAATTTTGAAAAGGCACACAAACCACTCAATTTTTTTCTGTTGCTATGTTGAGATTCACTTATCATTTACTATTACTTGCTTTGCATTATTTATTGACCCTGTATGATAGGCTACCTCTTGAAAGCAAAAATGAAAGTTTTTGTGTGTTGAGTTCTCTCAGCTTCTCAGTTGCTATAGTGTTGCCTTTGTGTTAAGAGGGTAATTGTGATTGTGAACAGAAGTGGCTTATATCCTGTACTCTTATGTTTATGCATATATTCCTGATTAAATAAGTGTTTTGGTGCTAAAACACCCACTGTGCATCATTTTCACATAACCTTCAGTATTTAATCCAGTAGCCAACTGATACCATCAGCCTCTCAAAATAGTCCCAATGATCCGTCATATAACATCCCAGGCTTCAACTGTCTTCTCCCAGAGCTCGTTCTGATTCCTAACACCAGTAACATCTATTCGACTCTTTAACTCACTCCAGGCATTCTCAACTGGATTTAAGTCTGGTGTTCTGGTTGGCCACGCTAGACATTCAAACTGCAGATGTTGATTAAACCATTCAGTGACAATGTTTGCATTATGTATGGGAGAATTGTCGTCGATGAAGAGAACAATTTCATCCTGGTAGAATGCTCGGACCATCGGGTGCATTATGTCATTTAGTATATAAATATACTAAGCAGAAGTTAGAAAGCCTTGAATTCGATGAAGATGCCCAGCACCACCAGCACAAAACCAACCCCAAGTAGGCACACTGAAACGTCCACTGCAAACGAAGTGTTCATTAAGTCGTTCTCTTTTTCTCCTCCATATTTTCACCCGACCATTCTAAGTTGGATGCACATTTTGTCTCTAAATACTGCATTCCTCCAATCATCAGTAGTCTTCAGCAGGTGTTCCAGGGCAAATCCTAATCGTTTATTAAGTACCGAAAGGTTCTTTATGCTTTGGCCTTGTTCGACTGTCCGTCCGTCCTTAACTCGATTTTCTCGGAAGATTTTAAAAATTTGTTTTCACCAATTGATAGATATGGGAAATGGCACGGACGAGTTCGAAGATGGTCGAAATCAGTACAGTGGCACGCGCTCTAATTGTACTATTATCACATCCCCTAGAAATTTTCAATGCTAAGATATAGTAAGTAACATATCACGCCACTCGTAACGACGAGTCAAGAACGAATATAATGTTATTAAATACTGTTTAGCCAATTGATAAATTTAGTTCAAAGATGGTCCAAATGGTTCACTGGCACGTGTTCTTAAGTAGCCATTATCCCTTAGAAATTTTCAAAGGCTAAAGTATGGCATGTAGACCATCAAAAAACTTGTAACAACGAGTCATGAATGAATATAACGAATATTATTAAGTTCAAGATGGTCGAAACTGGTTCAGTTGTACGAGATCTAATGATACTATGAAGGTACTATTGGAAATTTTCAATGACAAAATATGACGTGTATATCAATCAATTCCTAGCAACTAGTCAAGAATAAGTATCATGCAGTGATGCAAAATGGTTCTCTTCATCCGTTAAAAAGTAGTGTCGCCATTGTTGTCGCTCATTGCTCTTAGGCCTATGTTAATAACTGCTAATTGTTGGCAGGCCGATCGTGATCAATGGTTAATTGCTGCTTAATGCAAATTGCTATTAGGTCTAACGTTATCAGTAGGTGATTGTTATTAGGCCTACCATTATCAAAATCTAATTGCTACAAATAGCAAGTATATGTTAGGCCTAATGTTATCTGGAGCTAATTCCTATCATTAGCAAATTCCTGTCAGGCCTAATTTGTTAACAGCTAATTGTTGTCGATAGCAATTAAATCATAGGCCCAACTGATGTTCTCAAAAGCAAATTGTCATTAGGCCTAATGTATTATTAGCTAATTATTGTTAAGAGCAAGTAATTGTTAGCCCTAACTAATGTTATCAACAGCTAATTGTTATTAGGCCTGCAGTTATCAAAAGTTCACGGCTATCAAAATCAAATTGCTCTTAGGCCTAATGTTATTGAAAGGTAATTTCTAGCAATAGCAAATTGCTGTTAGGCCTAAAAAATTAACATCTAATTGTTGTCAATAGCAATTAAATCTTAGGCCTTACTAATGTTCTCAAAAGCAAATTGTCATTTGGCCTAAAGAATTAATAGCTAATTGTTATCAATAGCAAGTAATTGTTAGGCCTAACTAATGTTATCGACAGCTAATTGTTCTTGGGCAACAGTTATCAGTGTATAAAAAAATTAATGACTGCGATCGTTTCTCTGTTCTCTCCTGTAAACGCACACGCGCAGTTTGTCGAGCCGGGCTGAAACCAGAACAAATCGTGCACGCAACGGACCTTCAATTGGCTCGCAGCACTAAACACTGTTGATGCACAGATAGTTTGGACTTCATTGGGGACACTTATTATCGGGTAACTAATATACAAAACAGTAACTCACCCAGATGTCAGGGGTGCCCACGCCATGGGGAGGGGAGGGGGGGGGGGGCAAAAATGTCCTCATGAACCTTTTTGGGGGGAAGAAAGAAGAAAAAGTTGATCTAAAATTGGAATTGGAGCCTTTTGTATTCCTACCAGATAGAGTTCTGAGCAACAAGGTCTACGAGATATTAGGCCTCTGCATCACGTATCATTTCAATGCTTTCCAGCGGAAGTTCAACTTTTTAACGCCAGAGGGGGATCATCAGGGAAATCCTATGGGGAATTCAAAAAAAAATTATAAGTCGGATAAAATAGTAGTTCTTTAGCCCTGAAGAGCGCCAAATAAGCTATAGAGATAAACAACTAGCAGTCAGAACTTGAAAATGCCTCGACACGCGATTTCAAGCATGATGCGGAGGCTTAATATCTCGAAGGCCATACAAGCAACAATGTAGTATTGAAAACAGCCACTAGAGGCCTCTGGCGATTCGGGTGATGTTTAAGAAAAAGGCCTCGGGTGGCTCGGGTGATGTTGGGAGCATCGAAAAGCCTTTACACACTCACACACGTGACACTCTCATGGTGGAAATATTTTATTTCCACCATATGACACTCTCATCATGCATGCATACATGTGATATGTGACTCCGTCCCACTCCCAACTATTTTTGCAAAATGCCTCGAATATTAGCAAAAACGCTGACATAACTGGAACTCTATAATGGGTAGCAATTGACTTTGCTACGGTCAGAGCCATAATCGCAGATGTGCACGGTAAATTGGAGAAATTCAGAACAGATGAAGCTTGGAATGAAATGAGAAAAAAAATCGTAAAATTTTGCGACAGCCATTCCATTTCACCCCAACAAAATTGAGTTCCGCTATGCAAGAGATTCTTCGATGAACTAAACCTTGACGATCAAGACTCTTCAACGCCATCTGTTTCGACCGCTGAAGATCAAGAGAAGATGAAAGTTGAAGTATACCTACAGATGGTCGATTGTCTGTCAGCCCAACTACGAGACAGATTCTCTGATAACAATCTTGGCATCCTAATGGAAATGTATGCTGGAGATTTCAAGACTGTGTCACTTCTATGGACTAGACCCCTCGGTAGTTGGAGCTGAACTTGCATCCTTTGACCCCATTTATGCAGAGCTGGAAAGCGAGATTGGCATATCCGAAGTTTCAAACCCAGGAAAACCTGTCATGCCAAATACAGAAGAGAACAAACATGATGAGGCCGAATCAGAAGATGGGAGAAGAGATGGCGTGAGCAATGATCCAGCTCTACAGGTTCAATACTGGGTGAGAAAAGGATTCATCAAACTGTATCGGCTACTCACTCAGCTCTCATGTTTTCCACATTTGTCTGCCCTCTACAAAATTTTAATTACTCTTGCTGTGACCAGCTGTTCAGCTGAACGAGCCCTCAACAAGTTAAACATTATCAAGACTCGCCTTCAAAGCGTTATATCGATGATGATGCTAGCTTCAGAAAAAGATATTCTTGATGAACTTCAAAATCAAGACATCATCAATCAGTTCGCTATGTCTTCAGAGGTGATGAAGAAGCTTTTGCTGCAAAAGTAACCAACACTTTGTGATAAGTGACAATGAACGATATGCTGTCCCAGCATCCTGGCAAACATTATGTAATAAAACCTAAACTTAAATATATATATTATATTTAAGTTTATTTAGGAGGATTACATATCTTCTTTTTATCCTTTTACTTTGGGGCTTGGGGGGGAATGGGCTATCCATTTAGGGGGGAAGTCATCATAAGCTGTGGGGGGATGGGCACCCCTGCCAGATGTCATCTAATATTGATCGTTTATCTCAATTTTTTCTTCCAGCGCAGAAGATGCAATCCGGTGCCGACACTCCACTGATGAGATCGTTCAGCTACTCCCGTCAAACGCATAGCAGAAACTCAAAATATCGCAAACTTGTTAAATCAATTTGAACTTTAATTTACACGAACATATTCAATTAACAGACCGTTACTCATAAATTAAAAGCAAACTTCATAATGAAAGCTGTATTGGCAACCCCCATTAGGGTTAATGTTCGAAAGCTATGCTAACAATACAGGCCAATCACACGTTGCTGTCTCGTTCACAGACAGCATTGGAATAATTAAAAAAAAAAAAAAACTCTTTTTTTTTTTTAACGTCCCGTTACTAGAAGAACGTAAAAAGAAAGGCAACAACACACTATCTGGTGACTTACAATATCTTCTCAGAAATCTTCCTGAGAAGACAATGCCAATTCCTCAACAATTGCCAACGTTGTTGCATTATAACAATGCGCTAAAACAACATTATAACAATTAACAAATTAACATAATGAAATTAACGATTTTAATCATCAGAAAAACATGAATTCATTACAAAAACAAAAAATATATATATTTAAACATCCATAAAATTGTTTCTGCCAGGCCCATCTGACAAATTGTTTCTGCCAGGCCAATCAACTGACATGACATGTCACAAAAAGTAGAAAATAAAATGTGTCTCAATTGACCAAACGGCCACGCCGTCATAAAAAGGAATTTATTAGTGTGTTTATCACAAAATGGCACCCATGTGATTAGTTGTTGTATCTCTTATACATACAGGATCTCTACCACTCTGACCACATAACTCCGAGGTAGTTTCCACCGACGTGGGGGGAGGGGGTGCTGTTGATCAGGCATCAGCAGAATTCCTGGACTGCGAGGTTATTGTCCCCCCCCCCCCTTGGTTGTTAAAAAGGGGACATGAGATGCCTTCGGGGCGTTGTTGTGATGTTGTTCAGGAAACAAAGGGAGAATGAGTTGTATGCTGACACTAGTGAGTGTCGTTCTTTGTGGGTGATAGTGGCATACCTGTGAAGTGTGAAAGCAATGCGGCTAGCTGTGCACGGAAGTACAATGTTGTATAACTGTGCCTATATTATTGATGCTAGAGGAAAACTGAAGATTAGTTACTGTGTTTACTATAATGTGACCTGGTGGTAATTTGAACTGGTATTATAAATGCTTAAATCCCGTTGTATTAAAGAAGTAATGGAATTATAGTGTATGGGGATCCCCGGTTTTGTTATACAATCTCTGACAATTAAGTTCGGTGAATGAGTTCACACAACAAAATGCAAAACAGATAGAGCCACATTTACTTTATCGTCCTTCGAAATAATCACCCTGGAAGGCAATACACTTTTGGGATCGGGTATATAAGTCCTGGAAGCTCCTTAGGGATGGCTTTAAGTTCACGTGTCACATTTGCTTGAATGTCTGGAATGTCCGCAAATCTGTGTCCCTTTAAGGTCCCTTTCAGGCGTGGGAACAAGAAAAAGTCTGCCGGTGCCAAGTCTGGTGAATAAGGTGGATGAGCTATGGATACGACCCCTTTGTTGGCCAGAAACTGTTGCACGATTATGGCAATGTTCCTCTTTGATCCATTATCCACAGTTACGTGTGCACGCTACACCTTCAACTGAAGAAATGAGCATCTGCTAAACCATTGCACGCACAAACGTGACCTGTCTGAACTTGCTTAAACAATCACTGGGCTTGTATTCACATGCATTGTTACTCACATAAAGCTCGCACAGATTAGGGTGTGACATCATTCACCGAACTTAATTGTCAGAAGTTGTATATATATATATTTCATATAATTGTTGTTGTTTTTTTTTTATGAATTCGGGTCCAATACGTCCATCTAGGGTCGGTATGGCCAGAGGCCGACGAGTTGGGTTCCTGAATGGACCAGGATTCACGACTACTGTATGATGGTCACAGCAGCCGGGAGAGGGGGGGGTGAAGATTGTCTATCATTGATGGTCGCCCAGCCAGTGACTAGCCGTGCTTGGTGTAGCTTAACTTCACAGAAGTTGTGTTCAGTGAAAGCCCACCAGCCTCCGATCCCCCTCCCCACCCCATTTTGAAGAGTGCCAAATAAGCTATTAAATTATTTTATCTTAAGCAAAATTGAGTGGCCTCAGATCAATCCTTAATATTTACGGTCTAGAACTCTGGTGACTGACTCCGGCAAGGGTTTGTCAGAGTTTAATTGCCACTGAGGCGAACCCCTCGTCGGGATCTGTCACATTCTGGGGCCTAAACAGGGACCGTTTATCTGGAATTCCAGATTATCAAGGGGTTGTTCTGAGTCACTGGCTACCCACTGGGTGGGTTTTCTTTTGGATCAAATCTGTGGGTCATGGCTGCTGAGCCAGCATGATATTGAGGTGCTAGTGGAATTTGGTGAAAGGAGGCTTGTCTCTCCCTTTCAGATTGGTGGATTGGAGGTAAGTAAGCCAATTGAAGGGCTTCATATCGGGGATATAGGAAGGACTAGAACAGTGCAGATGAAGTGCATTTTGCATGAATTCTCATCCTGCTTCAGTAATTATGTCATTCAGGTGCGCAGCGTACAGGACTACAAAGATTTATAAGACAACAACGGTCTTAGTACACCAGTATTGCATACTACAAACATACAGAGCTGCATATCGTCAGAAGCTTGCAGTTAGGTTAGGTAAGGCCAGATACATGTAGTGTCAAAGAAAAGTGGAGATATGTGGATCACACTGGACCTACACAAACTCAATGCTCACACTGCCTTGGTGGACTTTACTGCCCCAGTTATTAAGGCCATCTTGGAGGAGTTATGGGGGCATAGATATTTCTCGGTGCTCGACCTGAACAATGGGTATTTTCAAATACCGTTGGTCGAATCACCGAAGGAATGCTATGCCTTCCAGGCCCCTTGAGGAAAATATCAACTGGTAAGATTGCCCCAAGGGGGGTAAAAACTTCTCCCAGCTATTTTCAACAGTACGTTGTGTCCGTGGTGCATGAAAAATTTGGGGGAGGGGGGGTCAAATATCGGGCATGTCATTTCAGCTCCTGTTCCCAACAACGCCTCAGTGATACAAAATCTCAAGGCCCCTCAAAATGTATGGGAGGTCTGAGGTTTTGTAGGTTCTGTAAATTTTTACAGGGAATTTGTACCAGATCTCTCTGAGCGATTGCTCCCCATCACAAACTTCATGCGGAAAAGTGCTCGTTTTGTCTGGGATAATGTCTGCCAAATGGAGTTTTGCTCCATTAAGGAGATACTGTCTAGCTCACTGGTTCTAGCTGTACCCAACTATGCCAAGGAGTTCTTCTTAGCCACGGACATGTCGGCCGGTGCTATTGGTGGGGTCCTTAAACAAAAGCAGGCCAGCCATCACAAGCCTATTGCTTTCTATTTAATAAGAAGCTGAAGGGTAGTCAACTTAACTATTCCACCATTGAGAAGGAAGCCTTGGCAATAGTGCGAACAGTTAACCATTTTAGGCATATAATTCTGGGATTTCGCACCACCATACTGATAGATCATAAACCTTTAATGTTTATTCAAAAAATGCCTGGCAGTAACCAGCAAATATTGCGTTGGTCCCTTCAATTAGAAGAATTTCAGTTGGGCTATAAGCATATCCCTGATCAATGTAATGTGGCCCCAGACTTGCTATCACGACAGTGTAGCAGTACGATGGTGCATAGACAGGATGACCAATTACTAATGGAGCTTAAACAGCAGCAGTTCAGTTATCCATGGATGCAAGGTGTACAGGAAACTTGAACGAAACATTAGGCAGTCACCAGACAAGGAGGGGTTTTCAGCATGGAAGAGGGGTTGGTTGTGGTGACATGAGCATCGTGCCAACACTCTTACTCGGGTGTTTGTGCCAAGTGAATTAGGCCTGAAACTGATCGAACAGTTCCATGATGGACTGCTGGGAGGGCACCGTGGGGTCAGCAACACACTTCGCAATCTGCTAAAATGGTAATACTGAAGAGTGACATTGTTAAAAAATTTCTTGAGTGTGTCGTTTGTCAATGGGCTAAAGGCCATGTGGTGAGGGTGTAACGGCCAGTTTTGGCGTTACAATTCTGTCTTTCTCCTCCCCCCCCC
>JAHWFO010087633.1:426925-515884 GCA_023313115.1 Rhysida immarginata | reverse complement strand
TGTCAGACACAGTTGTCTATAAGTAAATCTTAATTTATTCTCAAACACGACAAACCCATCGTCTATGTTTATTTTGTTCTTTACCTTTATCCTTTGAAAGCTTAAGGAGAAAATAAGTATTGGAGTTTATTAATATTTTGAATAGTATAAACATTTCTTCTTGTAACTCAAAATCTCCTTATTAATGATTTTATTGCTTTTATTCCCTGTTTAGGAAGAGCTTTGTACGGGGGAGCGTTCAATCAATCAAAAAGAGAAGAACCTCACGTATTTTTGCCCGTTACAAGGGCACCATGGCAAAAGGTCACCATTAATGTGGTCGGCCTCGTTCAAAGGTCACAGAAGGAAACCGGTACATAATGGTCATGACCGACGTCCTGACTAGATTTGTAGAGGCGGAGGTGCTGTGAGCCAGGCTGCTGAGACCGTCGCCAAGTCACTGCTCAAGAACATCGTCTGCCATTATGGCATACCGCAGCAGCTGATCAGCGATTGAGGACCAAACTTCACTTTTGATATATTTGAGCGGGTGTGTGGTGATCTTATCACCCATAAATTGACAACCTCTTATCGGCCAACGTCGAATGGAAATGCAGAGTGTTGTAATAAAATGCTCTGCAAAACCATTTCGGCTTTGTGCAAGGACAACCTAGAAGTATGGGATGATATGCTGGATTTTGCCTTATTCTCCCTACTGACTCATCATGAAACCGTGGGAGACAAACCAGCTTATCTCCTGTATGGATTTGATCATGGCAATATCATATTTTGTATTGACAGGTTATTTCATTTGTTATAGGATATTTCAGGGTATTTCGTTTGTTATAGTTAAATGTAGTATTAAGTTTCCTTTACCGTATATACTAGCGTATAAGCCGAATTTTTTTTTCCAAAAAATGAGCCCTAAAAACCACACTATGCGCGGGCCAGAGTTGATGAAAACTCTTATAAGTAGAGTTTGCAAAAAACTAAGCAATAATTTTATTTATTAATCCGTTTAGATTTCATTTATTAACCCTTTCACTGCATAAATAAATTTCTGATAAGATAAAAGTATTCTCTCTTTGAAGGTAGACAGTGACTTTCCTCATGCTTTGAAGGTCAAGTGTGCCAAATTTCATCAAGATCGGAATAAAACTGTAGATTTGTATAAGAAAAGAAACCCACAAGCCTACCTACAAACCCACAAGCAAACATCCTTCTTTATATATAGGGTCTGGCCCTCTAGCAACTTCAGCACAAAATCCTAGCTAACCATAATAAAATGGCCACTCAGTATAGACGAAACAGTTTGTAACAGCAATTTTGTTCTGTGTGCAGACAAACAATGATCTGTTAAAATTTAACTTCTATAACCCAAATGAATGTACATTATTGAACATTAAATACGTTACGTATTTAAAAATGGATACTTACAGAAATTGCATTTGGTGACATAGTTGAAATCTGGTTTTCTTTATTATTGTTTGCATGTAAACTTGTATTGCTGTTAATCTTATCAGGTTCTCTCCGTTTTCTATTTTTCTTTTTTTTATATTTATAAGCAGAAAATAAAGTTATTAATATCATCATGTCATAATAAAATACTGTACAATTTATTATGATTAAAATGAAGCTCTATATACTCTAGCTACCTTGTCATGTTCCTTATGTATAGAGGCTCTTGTGGCAGTTGAAAAACCAGCTTGGGTAACTGTAGAAGATGCATTCTGCTGAATGGTGATCTGTAAAAAGATAATGGTAAAAATATACAACAGGAAAATAATATGTTGTTTCTTTTCAAACCATTTCATGACATAAGAGGCGTATTCAGAAAGTAAGTTCCATTTTGTAATAAAAACAAAACTACTACATGTATATGTATTTTCAAACTTTTTTCTTTACCAAATTCTATTTACTTTTAGCTATTTCGGCACATAGTTTCCAAGTTTAGTTAAACACATGTCAATGAGCTTAAAGAAAAGCTCAACAACTTGAACAACCGCCTTATAGTCCAGACTTCACGTCCAGTGATTACCACCTGTTCCAGGATCAACAGGAGTTCATCGAGCGCATGGTTCCTTGTAATGTCAGTTTTTGTTTCGTAGTTGTATGATTAAAATTAAAGTTATGCTTGGTTTGTTTTCTCTGTTTGTGTTAAAACAGGTAAAGTGTTTTGTTTGTTGCGCTTTCTTTGTTGCTGTCGCTCCGCCGATAGCGTGACGGCACCATTAGCGATTGTTGGGGGCTGGCATTGTTTTCTCGGAGGAGATTTCCAAGAAGATGATGTCGTGCTCCCAGCAATCATTTGTTATGTGGAGTATTAAAAGTAGAAGATGTTCGTTAGAGAAATTTACTGCTTTAGAGATATACACTGTTTGGGTTTCAGTCAGAGAAAGCTGGTCCGTTGCGTTCTGTTATGAAAAATACGAACTGTGAACTTAATAGGCCTGGTGCCATTTTGGAACCACAAAAAAGTGGCAGAGTTTTCCTTTTTGTTTATGATTATAAGCAGATGCTGTTCTTTTAATTTAATGTTCCTGTGTTTTATCAATTTGTTACCCCCGAGTTATTTTAAATGTTGAATTCTTACATTTGATTACATGAAACTTGCTAAGCATCCGTTGAGAATGTCGAGCGACCTACAATGCTGTGCAGCCGAACTTCTGTGCCCGGTTTGTATCAACATGAATGGTGAGTGATGATTTATATTTGCATTCTCCGCACAGACGATATTCTGGGTGTTCGATCGGTGGAATGTATTACTGGAAATTGGGCCCCAATGAGTGCATCACTACAAGACAAAGTATTGAACACTGACTTAGTCAGAAACAGTTTTATGAGTACAGACAAGTTGTAGTGAAAGACAAGTACTCCTGACTGGCAAATATACTGTGTGCATAGTGTCTAACATAAAGAAAACGCAGTACTAAGCTGTTGATAGTAAGTTGTTTGATACTTAAGTCCGTATAAAGTCTGGCTAACAGAGTTGTATGAGCAAATGGGAATTGCATGACGTGCAGGCAAATACACCAAAGGTGATCGTAACAGTGTTCCAGTCAAGGTAGTCTGGGAAGCGTGTGCCTACAGACACATAAACGCACCCCGCTACACGTTTGATGGGCAGAACCTGGCTACAGGAGGCCTGACAATTGTGCTGAGGAGCCCGCCATGGAGGATTACCATGTTTCTCCCTGTACTGCTGGAGTACTTAAAGGAGACATACATCGCCAGGATAGATGTTGAATTCACGTACGATAATGCAGGGGCCCTTAGTGTATAGAGGTCCTACCTGTACTTACGAACCTGCCTAGCTGTTCTGTCACTGCTGTAACTTATGCAGAAAACCCCTTGTTAAGTGCAACCCTGCCTTCATATAGACGCTGCCTTGTATGTTAATCAGATATAATAGTTTAAGGAATAATTCAGAGTAAATTATTTGAATAAGTTTCATTAGATAGTTTGATGTAGTTTTGCACAACCCAGTAGAGGCCCCTTGGAATGCTGAATGCTCAGTTGCAACTTTATATTAGCATAATCTTGTGGTTTATATACAAATGGTAATAAAGTGTGTTTTAAAGAATCTATGCCTCGTCTTGTCAATGCTTTCTCAATATTACCAGGTCCCGAACCCCCGATAGGCTACTCCCTCACATTCTGGTTTGCGTTAAACTTACCATAAGCAACTGGAAGAGGAGGGCTCATCACATTTGACACCCGACGTAAGACCTGGTAATCCGGAATTCCCGTATTATTGAGGGAGACATTGGTGCGAGGGTTAACAGGAAAATCTTGCTATTATAAAGGTCGAGGTAAAGGGGTAAAGGGAGTGGGTTCTCAAGTTTGGCAGCTAAAATGTCGGAAAGGAGAGCACTAGTGTATGTCAAGGTTAGGATGTTGGGGTTATAGCCGGATTACCGGATAACTGCGGCAAGAGTTGCCAGTCAGGAATGATTGAAATATGTAAACCCATTGAAGGTTTGCAGATAGAGGATATAACTATTTTTGTTATACTCTTTTGCCCAAGCTACCCACTGTTAGCAACTTTTTTTGGCAAACTTTACCTGGCTCAAATTGTCGATTCGTCATCTGAACTAAATACTCATTCATCCATGGAGCTAGCTGACCTTGCACACTCAGATCAATAACTAGTCTCTATCCACAATCTATGGTACTCATATGTGACTATTGCACATCTCTATAAGTTTTTTCTTCTTTTACCTATCTTAGTTTTAATGGTTCCCTTAAGGGATATTTCTCTATTTTATCAAAACATTAGAGGTTTAAAAACGAAATTGTTCGACTTCTCCTTAAGTGTTCACTCCAGCTCATATGACATCATTCTACTTAGCGAAACATGGTTGAACAAGAAGATCCATAATGGCGAACTTTTTGACGAAAGATATGTTGTTCAGGGAAAAGACAGGTCTCTCGAGTGCCAAAAAGCAGAAGGGGGAGGCGTCTTGATTGCTTTAAATTCCAAGATCACTTACTCAAGAACTGATTTTCAATGCGATATTTCTCCGATAGATTATATTCTTATTCTGGTTGACCTTAAGCCATTGAAAGTTCTTATTGGAGTAATCTATATTCCACCATACATAAATCCGGCTCAATATCAGCTGTTCTTAGACAAGTTATCTTCAGTCGCTCTCTCAACCTGTGACAACTTTCTTATTGTTGGAGATTTCAATGTGCCTGATTATATCTCCATCAGGCCCTGCTCAACTTTTTCAAATTTATCTTCGTCAAGGGCTCTGTCCTTACACAACTTCATGCATTCCCTAAATTGTCAGCAACTAAACTCTATTCAGAATTTGCAAGGCAAACTGTTAGACCTTGTTTTTGTCAATTTTGCAAGTTTCTCCTGCTTCAAAGACAGTGGACTAGTGCCTGAAGACATTTTCCATTCACCCCTGCATATTGTGATATTTTGTTTGCTATGCAACAATGAGTGGTATAATCAGGGTTTCATTATTAATGATATTGCCCAAACTCACTCCACCATAGCAAAAACAATCATTGAATGCTAAATGAGATAGTAGTTACAATTCACCATGCAACAAATGTTTAGCCTAAATTCTCCTATTTAATATTACTTATGAAGATATTCTAAGACTAGATTCCTTTCCCTGAGGCAATGTTACACTAACAACCCCACCCAGGTAATAAACTTACTTTTCTCAATTTTCTCAGATTTATTTTTTATATGTTGTGCCCGCAATAATCCCATTCTTTTCGGACCATAGCGAGACTAAAGAAAGAGCATCCTGTAAGGCCTTGCATGAGTCCCAGTCTTCGATGGCATGATACAATTTAATGTCATCAGCATATACAAGTAGATGAATGGGGCTCTCTCACTAACTCTTAATATGTACTTAATTAACCTCTGTATTATCAATATTTCTTTATGATCAGTTATAACCAAAATAATACTTCTTAAATCAAAGACTGGAACTAATTATTTTAAGAAAGAAAGCAATCAATTATGATAATTTAGATCGTATTGTTTTATTTATTCAAGGATTCAATTCAGCAAATTTAGTGTGTTAGTAAGATATAAATGAAAATAGTATGTAAACATTTTGCTATATTTCTAAGTTTCCAAGAGTTGAATTTTATGATAATTGACCAGACTTATTAAATGCTTTCCCAATATTGTCAATTAAACGCGCAATTGCAATAGTTTATTTTCAGTTTCATGTTCTCTCTCTTATAAAATTGAAGTGAGCTCATTTTAATTGTTAATTGACTTATCACTTATCTGTATTGCATGCTGTCAAACATCTAGACAGTGCGTTGAGGAGCCTGGTGAAACTTGTTAATGATGATGATGCTCGTTGGGGCCCGTTTTGATGAATTGTTGTTCACTCTCTCTTGTTGTTGTGTTGCTTTTGTCAACCGATGAGATACTGATCCGATTCTCTTCTGTTCTCATAGAGCTTGGCCGTCGCTGCCTCTCCACCCCACGGCTACCACCGCCGCTGCCTCGTGGATCCAACAGTTCACTCTCAGCTTAGTCACTCGCAAGAGACCTGGTTGATCCTTGCACCAAGTCGTGGATAAATGTCACCCGGTTGATCTGCTTTCATTTGCATTTGTTCAATGCTCTTGAAACCTGGTTGATCTGCCTAGCTTGATTTTCAATGTCGCCAAAGCTACAGTGCTTTGGTTTCGATTTCGCCATTCAACAACAACAGTTCCATGCGTGCGTCGTTTAAAGTGAAACGTTCATGTCGAATCATTAGATATCCACAATTACTCATCATCGATAACTGAGAAATCAAATATGCAACTTTGCATTAGAATCATTATTGAAAGAGCACATTTGACATAGAACTCATAGTGAAAGGGCTCAGTTGGGAGACCTCCCACGAAGGAGTGTACACGTGCGAGAGAGATGAGAACCAAAAACAGAGAGAGAGAGAATTCTGCTTTCCCCCCTTTTATAAACAACGCTCGCTGCGTGGGAAAGCTTCAAACCGACCAATCATTGCTCTCCACCTCGCCAAGAATAGGAAAAGTTCGCTCAGGAGAAACTTTCGTTTCTACAAATCGCGGCAAACAACGTTTCATTAATTTTCGTTGTTGCTCAGCAACTCGCTTTCTTAACTTTCGTTTCTTTCTTTTGCACACGATACAAGAGACGCTCTGAGACTTGGCGGGTCGGAACAATGAGAGATAGGCTTAATTTAAAGATTAAATGAATTCAAAATGTAAACAAGAGAAATGCATAATAAAATTGAATATAAGACAATTACTGAAAGAATGAAATTGATAAGGAGCTGATCATAACGTTAGATTCAAGACGAATTCAAATGAATAAATTTGCATGTGTATTCGTGTTGTCTGTGAAGTTGACTCCGGTTTCGTTTCGCATCGTCTCTTTTCTCCCTTGTCTATATAATTTTGTCCTTTACATACTTTTCAAATCTGCTCATCCATTACGGTCATTGGGGCAGCAGCCCTATGGAGGATCTCCAGTGATCTACCGTCATTGGGCAATACCCAAGCGACTCGAACCCAGATTCTCCATGTAGTCTAGCCACCTGGTTCTAAGCCGACCGCTTGGTCTCTTACCCACCGGTTTGTGGCATCCGTATCATGTGACCATACCAACGCAACTGAGATCTCTCAATGCGGAGAAGTAGTGGCTCAATACCTAAAGACTCCCTTACTGTGTTAATGTGCACTCTCTCTAGTAGGATAATACCTGCCATACCTCTCAGAAATCTCATTTCGGCCGCTTGTACCCGCGATTGCACTCTTTCGGTCATTACCCAAGACTCATGACTATAGGTGAGAATGGGGACGAAGATAGATTTGAAGATGGAGAGCTTGGCATTGTTTCCCAGCACACGTTTTTGTTACCAGGGATCGCCATAGTTCACGTCTGGCACAGCCTGCTGCACTGATCCGATTATCCAATTCTCTCTTTCCTGCCCCAATTACTCGTGAATGCAATATCGACATACTTGAACTTCTCCACCCATCTCAATGGGGCTCTCTTAACATGGAGAAAGCACTGAGCAGGCTGTCTTGAAAGGACCAGAACCTCAGTCTTAGCCACACTGATCTTCATCCCAGCTTCTTCACATTTGGCTGCAAACCAATCTAGTGCATGCTGAAGGTTAGTGTGAGAAGACCCAAGGAGTACAAGGTCATCTGCAAAGAGCAACCTCCCACACAAACACGCTCATCGCCTCGGCTGCCCCTATCTATCCAGTCCATAAAGATAATGAACAAGATGGGTGACAGTACGCACTCTTGGCAGAGTCCAACACGCACAGTGAATGGTCTTGACTTAATGCCACTTATCCGGACAAACATCTCAGAGCTTTCGTACAGAAACAATGATAGCAACCAGTAATTGCCCATCCACTCCATACTCTTTCGCCGGCCAGGTGGCCGAGAGGGCTAGGGCGTAGGCTTTCTAGTTTTCGAGTTCGCCTGGTTGTGGGTTCGAATCCTGTCGTGGGCATGGATGTGTGTGTTTGTCCCGGGCTGCATGCAGATATAACTTGTGTAAAAGGTGCAAAATGACCTTAGTAGTCGAAGCCTAAATTCTAATAAACCAACCAACCAACCAGCCATACTCTTTCAACACTTGTCAGAGCTTCTCCCGAGGAACTCTTGCCATATGCTTTTTCGAGGTCCACAAAGCAAGCAAAGACATGTTTTGCATATTCCCAGGATTTCTCAAAGATTTGCCTTAGAGCAAAGATGTGATCCACCGTGCTTCAGCCAGGTCGGAAACCACACTGCTTCCCTGACAGTTTGGAATCGACTCTTTCCCGACTTCTCTTCTCCAGGCACTTAACATACACTTTCCCAGGAATGCTGAGCAAAGAGATGCCTTGATAGTTGCTGCAATCTCTCTGATCTCCCTTTTTAGAGATAGGGTTCACAACTCCTGTCTGCTATTACTTACGGGCCTGGCCAGATATCCAATCAATGTGACGGACTCGAGTCAGCCACAAGATACCATCGAGATTTAAGGCCATTAACATCTCGGACCGGATTTCATCATCACCTGCAGCTTTGCCAGTCTTCACGGACTCAACTGCCCATCTGACTTCTGCTTCGGTGATACTACCATGACTAATGTTTGCTCCAAGGTGTGGATTGAGAAGAGATGCAAAGTATTCTTTCCACCTATGCAATATGCTCTCATGTGTACCAGTTGTTGCTGTCACAGGATTAAGAAGAGATGCAAAGTATTCTTTCCACCTATGCAATATGCTCTCCTCCTTTTCAGAAGCCTCCCACCTGAACTCTTTATAGTTTGTGATGAAAGGGACTTCTTTCCACTGAGGTGCACATGGTCTGCCAAAATACCTTGTTTACCAAACCATAGTCAGCATCCAATTTCTTCCAAGCCTAGGCTTTAGCTGTTGATACTGTCTTTGTTGCTACTTTTCATGCCTCAGTGTATCGCACTCGACTCGAAGGTTATTTATTTGCAAGCCATAGCAAATAGGCTTCCTTCTTTGCCTTGACAGCTTCTTGGACTTCACAGTTCCACCATGCAGTCCTTTTCTCACTGCCCTGTGCCACACTCAGCTGCTTACGACTACAGCACAATGAAGCTGAAGTAATCACAGCAGTTTTAAATAACTGCCACTCCACTTCAACAGTACCACGATCACTGGTTAATTCTTTGAAACTTGAAGATACGTTATCTGCAAAGGTCTTCCTCACAGCTCTATCCTCCAATTCCTCCCATTTGATCTGCCAAGTCTGTCTGGGCCTAGCATTTCGCTTGGTTGGCATGGATTCAGAGAAGCGCAAAATACAGACAACAAGGTGGTGATAGTTCTGCCCTTCTCCTAACACAAGTATCCAATACTGATCGGAATAAGTCAGCTGATATGATTACAAAATCAATCAGTGACTTCTGGTCCATTGCATCCTTGTACCAGGTAAACTTATGGACATCCCTGTGCTGGAAGAAGGTGTTTGTGATGAAAAGTCCATTGTTAAAACATAGATCCAACAAACACCTCCCATTCGCATTTAAATCGGATTCACCATTCCTCCCAATCACACCTTTCCACATTTGGTCATCATCCCCTACGTGCGCATTGAAGTCACCCACCAGGATAACAGAATCTGCACTCCCTCTCCTGCTAAGAGCAGCATCAACTTCATCTAGAAGGAGTGGGTACAACTAATAGAGAGAGAGAGAGAGAGAGAGAGAGAGAGAGAGAGAGGCAGTCTTCCACTTAAAGGGGTCCAATCTGCAACTTAATCTGCCAGCCAGGGACTTGTGAGTATCCCCACTCCCGCCTGGGCAGTCATTTTAGGGTCGACACTTGAGTACAAGATCTTCCACCCTTCTTCGAAGTCCACAGTTCCACGTTACATAGAGGCAATACCTATGATATCCAGTCGATATCGTTTGGCTTCCTCCATTAACTCGGATTCTTTTCCCGTCATAGAGAATACGTTCCAAGTGCCGATTGACAGCACCCGATCCAGTTGTTGCTTTAACCGTTTCTCCTCCTGGGTAAAGGCATGTGCTGCCCTGACCGTTTCCCCAAACGCATGGCGAGTGCACTGGTGGGGCTTCTTGTAGGCATTGCTCCGAGATAACAGCCGGGAGACTGTCGACTATTTTTCGAATGAGAGCCTCTGTCTAACTCCCAAACGCGGGTGACACTAACCTGCACCATAACTGATGCAGTAATAATTCTCTTATTCGTCGACATCATGAGATATATGTTTGTTTGGATACTCTTTGTCTCACTTCTCAACCAAAGGGTGACAAATGACCTTTCTGGTAAGGATGGCCCTAAATTAGCAGTTCTACAATCAGCATAACTTACAGAATCCCTGAAGAAAACCAAAACCCTGACCCAGGGTAAGGGGGCATCCACTTTTATTCTTATTTTATTTTATTTTTTATTCACTCCACAACAATTACTGTATAATGTTTCATTCAGCATATCAATTTGCGTGCTCAAGCAAGTTGGACAACTCGTTATAACTGCGTTTCCTGTTTATTGTTTATAGCGACCGTTGTTGCTTTGCTGCATGTCAAAGCAACAAAGATCGTGATTGTTGGGGGCTAACATTGTTTTCTCGGATAGGATTTCCGAGAAGATGGTGTTAGCCTCCCAATAGCTAACTGTTAAGCTTTGATCTGCATAGAGACAGAATTTTTAAGAGATTCAATTCAACTCTCGATGGTGAAGCAAGCGGGCATATTGGCTGTCGGACAGTGATAGACTTTCCGTTTTCTTAGCCCCGAAATATGCTGCTGTATAATTTTCCATAGTGAATCGTTATGTTTAATGAGCATCTTTGCTCTTAAATAGTTCCTTTTAAATGATAAGTTTTACGAGTTGATATTTTTACTGGAAAAGAATTCGCATTCCACGTCAATATCGAACGTTGAAGGAGTCGTGCGAACGATGCGGGCTCTGAGGCTATGCGCCGCCCTGGATCAGGTATTGCCGCGATAACGGAAAACAAAATGTTCCAGAGCCGTAAGATGATGACGTTTGGTGAGTGAACTTTTCTTTTGTTTTTCCCCTGGTGAAAAGCTACTGCTAGAAAAATAGTGAGAACGGTGGAGGGCCATCTGCAAGTAAAACATTTGGTTTGTCGGCTGACAGTCTCTCATGAGCGCTAGTTGTGTGGGTGAGCTGCGGCTCCTCCTACTATTGTGCGCAGTTATTTTGCGGTCCCACAAGAGCAACTTAGAGCACCCCTGAAGATACTTGTACTTAGATATAAGTCTTTTAGATGTTAAGTAGTTTCGTTTTTAATTGATTGTGTGGCTGGTACACCAAAACCCATTTAATACGAAATCCTAAGGAACAAAAATCGTTTCGTAATATCAGAGTTTCGTAATATCAGAGTTTCGTAATATCAAAGAAAACAAAAATTAGACAATTTAAGAATTTGTGTTTAAGGAAATGCACTAAAAAGGTCGCATGTTTGCATGTTCAATTTCTTAAGAAAAATTTTTATTTGCATGCCTCGATTAGATTTATTAATGCATGGCTGTAAATGAAGTAGTACTAGCCGATAATATCGATGTTAGCCAATGTATAGATGTTCAAAAAGTATCGGCCATCGAATTTTCGATGCTTTTGCACCATTGATGTTTCTTAAACCCTTTTGAAATCATTATCTACTGATACTGAATAACTGTTTATGTTATTGTATTGAAACGAAGGAACACAAATATACGGGGCATTTATTATTTCTGACATCGCCTATCGAAATTTCTACCGTTTATTAAGTCATAAAATTATCACTCTAAATTGCTTGTATTTTAAAAGCAAATTATCCCTATCTGTCGCTTTGGTAAAGAGTTTCACAGTGTGAAATTCATACGATCTCTTCTCGTTTTCGTCTAATCACATGGTTATGCAGGGCCCGACGCCATAGTTGGCAATGGCTTTTGGGATAGCAATGGCAGTGGAAGTTCTTAAAAAAGTTAATTTCTGTGTAATTTCTTACGTTAATAAACAATTTTGAACTGTAATATTAAAAACATTCGTTTAAAAATAAAAGATGTCATCATTTTTACATGTTTATTATGGAAAATTGCTAATCTTGGGCATAAAACAGACAGGTTTTTAACAGCCACTCTTCTATCGGGAGGAGGGGGGGTAGACCAAATTTTTTTCCAAATCTGAGAGTACGATTATAAGATGACCCACATTTTTTGAAACTTTATTTTCCAGAAAAAACCTCGTCTGATATTTAAAAAACCTTGTTTTAAACAAAAAACAGCATCCAATTATTGGGGTAATTTTATATGTGCATTACATCAATGGGGTTGGGACAGAGAAAAATTTCGTATCAGAAGGAATTTCGTATTAAGAAAGTTCTTAATAAGTAGGCTATGGTGTATTAATGAGAGCAAGTCCTGGTACGCTTGGGATTGAAATTCGCCGTAGCGCAGATCCACTTGTGGGATGAATAATCGTTGCGTGGTGGCCTTGTAGTCCACAGAGACTCTACTCTGGCTTGAAATGATAACTCACCAGCATGCTCTGTGCACCTACTGGGCGTTATTTTGCTGCATATTATTAGTGAGATGGGGAAAATAGGGTGAACAGATAAACTGTGCGAGGACACGTACAGGGATTACAGTAATCTTCCCTATCTGTGCTGCTAATTAGCACAGGCTAAAAGGACTACGTGATGTTGTCCAATGTCAGTTTTAGGCTGCTAAGTGCGTGGTCTTCTTACAGTGCCTTCGTTGTCGAACACCACCACGCAGATTTATGTCGTTGTAGCAATTACTGCAAGCATAGTCACTGCTGAGGTGCGGTCGATGCGAGCCAGTGCTCAGGGACCCTTCGCTTTAGCCAGACATGTGATGTAACATGAGTGTTTAACAAATAATGTACGGATTGCATGTTATCCACAGATGCAACAAATTGTACATTTACTTTGATAAATAGTGTTTGCTGAGGGGCCCCTCTAGCTTTAGTGTTTGAACAAGTTGTTGTGGTTAGAGTTAATGCACTAGCAGCGAAAATGAATATGATGCTTACTTTTTGTTTTGTTTAATAAAGTAACTTAGTATAAAAGATTTTGAAAAAAAACATAACTGGAGTGAAAATCAATGCTTTTGCCTCTATATCAGTTCTGAACCCTTGATGAACCCTACCCTACGGTAACAGTCCTTACTAAGTATTCTTCTGCATATTAATGAAAGGGGGGTGGGTCGTCACACGTTTACTTCGTTATTAAAAAAAAACAACAAGAAAATGTTTTGTTCTGCCTCTTTATTATTATCAAAAATAATGACAATCTTTCACATAAGTGTTTTTGATTGTATATTTTCCAGCTAAAATCCGAGCCTTCATTAAACAGGGTCGAGTCACATTATTAAGACCACCCTCTACGTTTGTCTTTGGGGTTGTCCAGCCGAGGAACTATGTCACGTGTTGGGAATTGGTTTGGTGACTATATAAGGTAGGTTTCCACTATGGTAAAAACGTATCACTCATTGCTGCAATGGTTAAGAAACGTGATTTATCAGATCTGGAAAAGGGGATGATAATCTGCTTTCGGGCCAAGGGTGGCAGTATTTCAGAAACCACGCAATTTGTGAACTGTTCTCGTGTTGGTGTAGTTAAAGCGTATTTTGACTGGGAAAACGGGACCTTTCAGAATAAACAATATGGGAACTGTAGAGCCCCACATGCCATTGATGAAAGAGGTTAACGTCGGCTGCGAAGTTGTGTGAAGGCCAACCGAAGAACTACAGTGGACCAACTTACTGCTCAAACCAACGAGGGTTCTACCAGACATAATACAGAGGACCTTACTACGTATGGGCCTCTGCAGCAGACAAATGGTCACCGCACCTGTGCTATCGAAGGTTCATCGCCAAAAACGGCTTCAATTTGCCCAACAGTACAGAAACTGGACCATTTCTGACTGGAAAAGGTTGCCTTCTCTGACGAGTCACGATTTCTGCTCCACAGAAGTGACAGCCATTGGTGGGTGAGGCGAGAAACCTCCGAGAACAAGCATCCTGCAACCATTATTGGACAAATTCCAGGCTAGTGGCAGCAGCGCCATTGTGTGGGGAGTGTTCTCATTGCATTGTCTGGGCCCATTGATGCCTGTGAAAGGAACTCTCAACCGATTCGGTTATATCAGTAATTCCCGATCAAATATACCCATATACGGCGAATGTCTTCCCAGAGGGATGATGGCACGTTCCAGCAAGACAATGCGACATGTCATAAAACTACAATTGTTCGGGGGTGGTCAGAGGAACATGACCAAGCGTTCCAACTATTACCAAGTATGGCCCCCTAATTCCCCAGACCTCAACCCAATCGAGAACCTTTGGGATCATCTCCATCGTCATGTGCGTGCTATGGAACAACCACCGAATACCCTTCAGCAGCTATGGGATGCTTTGCAGTCTCCATGGCAGAATCTTATTGACTCAATCTGTCTAGCTGCTGTCCGTGCCACTAAAGGCGGTTAATTCAGGATATTAGCTGGTTGTCATAATAATGTGACTGGACTCTGTAATACAGTAGAACCTCCGTAGAGCGAACGTTGATATAGCAAAATTCTCTCAATAACGAAATTTTTCTGTGGTCCCTGCAAAAATGCTATTGATTTACTGCTTTTTCAATCTCCATACAGCGAAATCTTTATAGCGTAATTATCCCTATAACATAAGAATTTTTCGGTCCAGACAATATTTAGGTATATTTTTCGGTCCAGACAATATCCCAATATTTTCAAGGTATATTTTAGCTCTTTATTACGAAATTTGGTTCTGCTCACTTAGCATGACCGGACAACCAACGAATGAAATTATCGCTAACGAAGTTAAAAACAAGTACTTACGTCACAAGCTCAGCCCAGTCGGCTGCAGCCTTGGCATTAGGCTTATTTTATCGGCAAAATTACGAAGAGTTCTTGAGAACAATGTTATCGCATCAAACTACCCATGATGAACTGCACAGGAATAATGGCGGCCTGCTCAGGAGTTTAAATGTGCAAGCATGTTAAAAATTTATTCTCTACGAGAATCGGCACGAGAACTACTATAAAAGCCTTTGAAACTCGGAAGATTTTTTATATTAAAAACTTTAATATTTGTTCAAATTTATGAATTGATTTTATTGAAAGTTTAAGCCCATAAAGATTTTTGTGAAATGTAATTTTACCGAGGCCGAAGAAAAAACACTTGTCGGCCTTAATATACCTGCTTATGAATACGTTCTATCGGTATTTTTCCGTAAAATACGTATTACAATATTATTTTTGACCCGTTCTGCTTTCAAATTTTAATTATTTCAGGAAAAATAATCGCCATCCAAACAAAAGTTTCAGCAATGGCGGCCTAGATGACTTTAGATAGGCAGCGATGTCAAGTATCGAAAAGTTTTGTTCTTAATGTTAAGAAGCATTCAGATTACTAAATTTTTATATATTATTACTAAATTTAAAATATATACATATATAAATGCAATTATCAGCAATTTATACATCGAAATTATGCAAATTTTAACACCACCTCCATGCAACGAAATATCTATATAGCGAAATGATTTTGCCGATCTGTTGAGTTTCGCTGTACGGAGGTTCTACTGTACTTAATAAAATCCATAATAACTTAAATAAAAGATTATAATAATCTATAACAATAAAAATTGAAATGTACTGCTCATTAAAGAAACATTGCAAAAATTCAGAACATAAATGAATCTTCGTTAAAATGTACACCAGCTTCGTTTATATTTATTGATTTTATTTTATAATACAAGACCCTGAGACTCTGAAATTACATTTTGTCCTGTGGCATTAAGTCCAACATCCGAGTAACCAAATGGCTTACTCGAGAGAGGGTTCATAACAATTGTAAAAATTTACAATTTAATAATTTTTAAATAGATTCTCTGTAAGAAAGCATCAGTACAAACGTACAAGATATATGAGGCATGTTTTTTAAGTAAGGTCCATTTTGTTGTAGACACTAGTAGTTCGAACGCAGATCGCAACGAGCGCGTGCGTCGTGTACCGGCATGCCTCGGGAACAGCTGTGCTCAATTTCAGCTCTGTAGCTAACCTGTACGGTTCTGTTCTGTGCTTTCAAAATGTTTAAGACTATCAACACGCCCGCCGCGTGTGAGGTTTGGTCAGTGATACGATTTTTGTCAGCAAGGAACCTGTCTGCTGCAGAAATTCATTGACAGATTTGCGAAGTGTACGGTGATACTGTTATGAGTGAAAGCAAAGTGCGTAAGTGGGTACGACAATTCAAAGATGGCCGTGACAACGTCCATGATGAAAACCGCTGCAGTCGCTGTTCTTTGATTACAGACGATTTGGTGGCTTCGGTTGAAGCGAAGATTCGTGAGAACAGGCGCTTCACAATAACAGGTCTCTCAAACAAATTTCCTGACGTGTCGAGATCAGTGCTTTAAAACACTGATCACCTAAAGTTTAGGAAACTGTGCTCCCGTTGGGTCCCGAAACTCCTAACAGAGGACCACAAAAACCAAAGATTTGAGTGTGCGATGAAGTTCTTGACTCGTTATAACGAAGAAGGTGACGGCTTCTTGAGTCAGATCGTAACTGGAGACGAAACATGGGTTTCGCATATCACGCCCGAATCGAAGCAACAGAGCATGGAATGGAGACACACACACTCGCCTGTAAAGGTGAAGGCCAAACAGACTTTGTCCCAGCGCAAAATCATGGCGTCGGTGTTTTGGGATAGGCATGGTGTTTTGATGGTCGACTTCATGCAACGAGGAACCACTATCAATGCAGAAGCATACTGCCAAACCCTGGGAAAGCTACGCAGAGCGATACAAAACAAAAGACGCGGCATGCTGACGAAGGGAATTGTCCTCCTTCATGACAATGCAAGACCTCACATTGCACATCAAACCCGCGATTTATTGGACAGTTTTGGCTGGGAAGTTATAGACCACCCACCTTACAGTCCTGATCTTGTGCCGAGCAATTACCATCTGTTCCTCCACCTCAAACATCACCTCAGTAGCAATCATTACAATGATGACAATGACGTGAAAACTTGGTTATCAGAGCAGGCGGCAAGTTTCTATGAAGAGGGTATTTTAATAATAATAAAATAAATAAAAAATGCACATTACAGACAGAAGGAATGAATATACTTTAGTTATTACAAGAATATAAGTTACTATGCTTATGATAAGCATTAAATTAGATAAAAAAAAAACAAGTGATTTTCAAGAATTTTAATAAGTAGCTTATAGTGAGTGATCTTACAAATAGGCCAAAAATGGCGGCTGACCGTCAGTTGGTCATAGATATATAGAGCTTTAGGTTACAGTGTTGGAAATATCGCCATCATTGGACTCCAGAACAACGGAAAACCAACTTATGGAGTGATATATTCCATAACCAGATGTGGCAATCTGATGGACGTGTGTGGATTTGGCAAATGCCTGACATTTACAGGACTGTGTAGTACCCACAGTGAAATTTGGAAAAGGTGGCAACATGGCTTTTCAAGGTATGGTCTTGGTCCTTTTGTTTTAGTTTGTGGAACAATGAATGCCGAAGCGTACCAAACAGTTCTGGAAAATTCTGGGTTACCTAAATTGTGGGAACACTTTCGTAATGGCCCATACCTGTTTTAGGACTACAATTCACTATCATACAGTAGGCATTATTAAGACCCGGTTTGAGGAAATGGGTGTGGGGAAACTTGATTGGCCAACCCAAATTCCAGACTTCAACCCCACTGAACACCTTAGGGATGAATTGGAGTGTCGGTTAAGAGCCAGGCCATGCCACCCAAAGAACACCACTGAGCTGTTTGCCAATTTGAAGGATGAATGGAGCAAGATTCCTGCGAACACATCCAAACTGGTAAAAATCTTCCTCAAAGGGTTGCAGTGAAAGGTGGCTCTATACTTTACTGATGCCGTGTAGGGTCTGGTTTAACTTACTGGTACGGGGTATACAGTGACAAATAGCCAGATAGTGTACATCCCTTCTACCTCCTGTAAGCTTGGCCAAAGAGTTACGAGACACCCTGTACATCATAACGCCCCAATCCCTGACAAAAAAAAAAATACTTTTTTTTTCCCCATACTGACTATATGAAAAGCAGGTTTTTTTTTGAACTATTAATATTTTACATATTTTTTTAATGCTCATTTCTTGAAGTAAAAATAAATGATATTAATAAGAATAATAATATAAAATTAAAACAAAAACTTTTGATAAACACTTTTCATCAGCATTCCAACGATGCGATGTTCCATGATTGGAATGCTACTGAAATAGAATGAAAAAAAGGAGGCTAATGTGATAATAATTGATTGTTGTAGAGTTTCCTGCAGGAAGGAAAAACAGTAGTTAGAGCTGTTGAAATATTATAATTAACGCTCATAAATTGCAACCATCTCATTAATTGTTGTAATGCTGCGGAGTTCGTAACAATCACAGTGCGTGATCAATTGCACAAGACGATTCTTTGTTGTATAGGAATAATCAGTAAATAAGTAAATGATTAAAATAAATTTATTAAGCTTCCGTTTACAAAGGCTGCATTCCATTTCTCTGTCTCCTTGATAACCTAAAATTTACAACAGGTTATGGGCCCAGGCCACGAAGTTAAGTGAAATATGCCAATCACATCCATGATGAATCTCGGAGATGTCCACATTGAGCTGTTGTCTGGTGCGGGCAATTGGAAGCGATGGAAATCAACCATGCAAGACTACCTCGACTACCAGGATGAATGGGAGGCTGTGCTTGGGACTATCGTAGCACTGATGGAACCAAAAGAGGGTGCTTCAGATGCAGTGTTAGACAAGTTTAAAAAAGACTTGGAGAGGTACAACAAGCGAGTGAAGGGTGCGAAATTCCATTTGCGGCAAGCCATGGAGCAAAGCCAGCAGGACTTGGTTGAAGGCTGCGCCACACTGAAAGAGGTATGGAATAAGCTAATCGCAACGTACGAAAGCTCTGATGATCAGTACCTGGACACTGCTTTCATAAAGTTTTTGACATTTACTAGAGATGATACAATGCCGATGGCAGACCAAATTGCTGCATATCAGAGTGTAGTAAGAGATGTTCGACAAAATACCGACGAGAAAGCTACAGCGAATGCCATCATCGATAGACTCGAGGTGATCATTTTGCTGAATACCCTTGGTCCAGAATTTCGTGAGTTCAAGAATATGTGGAGAGCTCAGGCAGCGAGGAAACAGACAATAGCGAAATTAAGTGAACAACTAATCACTCGAGAGTTGGACATGAAGAAAAAGAAGAATGTTGCCCGAGATGAAGCAACGGAAGCTTTGCTAGTTCAGAAGTCGCAAAATTGTTTAAAGAGGACAAATAAAGATGGCACAAGGATGAATCACTAAAAAAATGGCTACAAAGATGGCACAAAACGTTCAGCAAAAAAAGGATCGGAGATCAATGGAAATAGGAATCCCAATAAGGACATAACTTGTTACCGATGTCAACAAAAAGGTCATATATCATGGAAGTGCGATGCTCCCAAATTTGAGAAGAGGTCCAATGACAAGTCCAAATCAGAACTTTTAAAACCTGAGACGCTAATGATGGAACTCATGTTGGTCGACAAAGCGTTAGTAGCTAATGATGATGAAGATGTTAGCAAAACATGGATTCTAGATTCCGGTGGATCAAGACATATGACGAATGATCGTTCAGCGTTCAGGAATTTTAAACGAATTGATCCAATCACAGTTTGCCAAGGTGAAAAGGGTCGGAAGACCTTAACGGCAGTAGGATTTGGAACCATGATGCTGATGGCAAACGTAGACAATGGACGAGTGTTGATACAGTTGGAAAACACTATGTACGTACTGAAGTTGCGACGAAGTCTGATATCAGTTAAGGAAAGCGATGCCAAAGGATGCCTAATACAGTTTGGAAATGGCCGGTGTTTAGTCACACGAAATAACAAGACACTGCTACAAGGAAAAATGGATAACAAGCAGTATGTGATAGACGTTGAAGATACTGATTCCGATGGGTGCGAAGTGAATGCCATCAAGATGGAACCACTGATGGTTTGGCACCAAAAGTTCGGACACCAAGATCGAGAATATGTTCGAGAATTTCTTCAACAACGAGGCATAAATACAAAGAAAGATAAATCCAGTTGCATCTGCTGCATTAAAGGAAAGATGAAATCGAGGTCATTTAAAACGAGAAAAATCCGAGCTAAGAGAATAGGAGAGATTGTCCACATAGACTTAATGGGGCCTATGCAAGTTGAGTCAATGGGCGGAAATCGATACTTAGCGGTGATAAAGGATGACTACTCGAAGTGGCGCTATGTCAAACCCCTAAAAAACAAGTCAGAAGCTATTGAAGTCATGAGAGAATTCCTGAATCGTGCAAGGAACCTGGAAATTGCAATTGATACAATTCAGTGCGACAATGGTGGGGAATTTGATAACCAAGATTTTCGGAGATTGATAGTGCAGCATGGCATAAGACTTCGAATGAATATGCCAAGAACTCCTCAGCAAAATGGTGCGATTGAAAGAGAGAATGGGACAGTGATGAATATGGTGCGTACGCTATTGACTGATAGCAAACTGCCTAAAGCCTTGTGGGCAGAAATGGCAAACACTGCTGTTCATATACTAAATCGATCCGGAAAGATTTGGTACCAGGAAAAACACCATTCGAACTATGGAATAAGAGAACGGAAGTAATCCATCATCTAAGAGTAATCGGAGAGCGCTGCTTTGTGAAAATCCCCAATAGTCAACGCAAGAAGCTAGATGATAAAGCAGTTGAAGGAATTCTGGTGGGCTACTCAGAAGATCATGATGAATATCGAGTATACTTTCCAAATGAACGAAAGATTCAACGAACGACAAATGTGAAATTTCCGGTAATAAACAAAATGTCAGAAGAAATTTCATCATCAGAGGGAGAATATGAAGGTATTTGTACCGTTTCCCTGGACATACCACAATGCCGAAGTGAGTCTGAGGATGAAATGGATGATGACGAAACTGAAAATAATGTTGATGAAACTGCAGAATTTAAAGGCAGTGATGAGCCAGAAGAACAACAAATTCGAGTATCGACAAGAAAAACGAAAGGGGGGCCTCCAGTTCGGTTTGATCCAAGTGATCCGACTACGTTCATGAGCGACATTGAGACATTATTCGCTGAAGATGGACCCCAAACATTTGATGAAGCAATGGTAGATGAACATTCGAATGAGTGGAAGCAAGCAATGGATGCCGAAATCGAATAAATGACTGAGAACAATGTGTGGGAGCTATTTGAAAGTCCAAAGAATCAACCAGTAGTATCAAGCAAGTGGGTGTTGAAGCTGAAAAAGAAAGCTGATGGAACAACGGATAAGTATAAAGCACGACTAGTAGCTCGAGATTTTAGCCAAGTTCCAGGGATCGATTACAATGATACATACTCGCCCGTAGCCCGACTTGATACAGTGCGATTAGGACTTAGCATAATTGCACATCGGAAGATGAAGACGACTCAGTTTGATGTTTCAACGGCGTTTCTTTATGGAGAGATCGACAGAGAAATCATCCTAGTTTTGATGACGGTTCAAGAAGAGTGTGTCGATTGAAGAAAAGCCTCTATGGGTTAAAACAAAGTCCAAGATGCTGGAATAATCAATTCATCCATATTGTAAAGAGGTTGAGATTTGTGCAGAGCCAAATTGATCCATGTATATTTACAAGGAATGAGAACGAACGGTATTGTTTCCTCATTATCTATGTAGATGACAGGTTGCTAGCTTGCGACAGCGACGATGATATCCAAAATGTACTAACAGCTCTAGAGAAAGAAGTGAAGATAACAAAAGGAGAATTTTCGAGTTTCTTAGGATTTAATGTTAAGATCAATGATAATGGTGATACTTTTCATGGAGCAGACTGGTTTTATCGAGAAAGTGTTGCAACGTTTTGGGATGGAGAATGTTCGAATGGCCACAACACCGATGATAAAGAATGCTACCGATATCTGGAAGAGTGACAAAATTGTGGATACGAAGCTGTATAGACAGATAATTGGAAGCCTGATGTACTGCGCTGGGTACAGGACCAGATATATCGTTTGCAGTCTCATTCTTGTCACGATTCCTAGATTGCGCTGATGATCAACATCACACAGCTGCTAAAAGAGTGTTGCGATATCTTGCAAGGACTAAGGATTGTGGAATAATATTCAAGGCTGATAAACCACTGCAGATGACGATCTACACAGATGCGGACTTTGCGGGAGATATTAGTGACCTTAAATCGACATCAGGTATGCTGATCTCTGTTGCGGGTGGTCCAGTAGCCTGGAGGAGCCGAAAGCAAACATTGGTAGTGATATCGACGACAGATGCTGAACCCATTGCTGCGGTTGAGGCAATGGATGTTGGCAAGGCGATTCGACAACAATTGATGGAACTAGTGGGCCAGGATGTCTATCCAACACTACTCATAGAGAAACAATCAGTCATTGAGCAGATCAGCCGCAATCAAACAATTCCGAGGCGATCAAAGTATATCGATGTTAAGTACCATGCATTACGAGAGTCTTTTGAACGAGATGAGTTTGACTTGGAATATGTAATAACTCAATTCTAGCTGGCCGACATCCTGACCAAACCATTGGAGAAGAATCGTTTGATGATGTTAATGGACGGAATCAATGTAATGAAAAATAATTAGAAAATAATTAATATTATGTGTAAGCCTTTCTTTTGTTCTAATTTAGTGTTTTTCTTTTCTTTTGGTTCTGTTCATTTTGTTCGTTTTAATTAAGAGGGAGTGTTGAAATATTATAATTAACGCTCACAAATTGCAACCACCTCATTGATTGTTGTAATGCTGTGGTGTTTGTAACAATGACAGTACGTGATCAATTGCACAAGACGATTCTTTGTTGTATAGGAATAATCAGTAAATAAGTAAATGATTAAAATATATTTATTAAGCTTCCGTTTACAAAGGCTGCATTCCATTTCTCTGTCTCCTTGATAACTTAAAATTTACAACAAGAGCAGCAGATGAGCAAAGGAAAGCAGAGCAGAACAAGGAAAAGATAGCACTTTTGGAGGCAGGAGAAAAGAAAAAGGCTGACTTGGATTTCCCCTTCTGAAAAAAAGGTCAATCTTCAATGAAGAAGGAGAGGCAAGTCCTATTGATCCAGAGCATGAATGATTAATGCCACGATAATCAACCAGTTGACCACCAACAAAACTGTGAAGAAGAATGTTTGTGGGTTTGTGGGTAGGTATGTGGATGTGTTTGTTTCTTAATACAAGTCTACAGTCTATTCTGATCTTGATGGAATTTTGCACACTAGATCTTCAAAGCATGAGGAAGGTCACTGTGTATCTCAGATTTCTAAAAAATAACAATTATCGATAATAAATCGATATTCATGATGATGGCAGGGCATATTAATAAGAGTTATCTCATGACCAACAATACAACGCAACGTGTGTGCTTTATAAATAAGGTTCAATTTGTAACAATGCATAGAATTCCTGTTGTTCGGGTTTTTCTTAGAATTGATAGTTTTCAGAATTTAACATTTTCTTTAAAATCTTTAAAAATGAACACTAACTGGAGATAAAGAAGATTTACCAGACTATTGAGAAATTCAGCAAGTCTTGAGTGATCAAGTAGTCATCGAAGTTCTCAGGCAGCCGTTGATGATGCAAGCATGTCAACAGAAGAAACGGCGACTGCTAGACTACACAAAGTGATGAATGGCCAAGTTTCGTTTCAAGACATAGAGAGCAGAATGTGAATTGCAACAACAGATTACCAAGTAGTGAATGGTGCATTCAGATTGTTGGGATTGCAGAACACACAGACAGAAACGATCAACTACATGCACTGCCACCAGTGTTGCCAATGTGGCATTTTTTTTAAAGCACTTCTTCGTGTTTTCATTGTTTTCTGCATTATTTAATTTTTATTAATAATGTCCAACAAAGGACAAGCGCATGAAAAAAAAAATGCCAAATTGGCAACGCTGACTGCTATTCAAGAAGAGATTTGAATAGTCGAAAATGTACATCTAAAGTAAGATTACGTGATCAAGGAATTATTTAAGCTGGCTGGCCATACTTGGAGAGGTCCACCCATTGGGAGAATTAAAAAAAAAAAATTTTCCTATTTTCTTTATGAATTTTTACTGTATAATTTCTAAGCATTTTCATGTGTTCTGTTTTACTGGATCACTGGACTTGCCTCTCCTTCTTCATTGAAGATTGTATATTTATATTCAGATATTGCAAAATTTAATCAAAATTTAATCAAAAGAGTCCAATCACTGCTAAGGATATCATCTAGCTTATTTTCTAGCACAGCTGATCCAAACATTTCCTTAAAAAATCCCCGATGCATTTTGACTATAACCTGTGTGAATGTGAATGTTTTGGAAACCTCTAGATGCGATGGCAGCTTCACCTTCCTCTTCCAGTGGGTTGGGTATATAAGGATGTCGGTCGGTCTCGGGTGATGATGCAATGATTGAACATTCTATCTATTGCATGGTAGTGTCGACCTAGGAGTATCTAGGACATGTGTCTCCCTTGAGCTCCCTAACAAATGTCCAGATGACTGGCGAAAATTTGTGTTTGAAAAGGAAAGAGAAAGAACGCATATTGATCAGAGAAACTATGAAACTAAAAGACAAAAATCTATTCGAGTGTAGGAAACATCTGAACAACGGGAGCTTTGTCTACAGCAGGAGGGTATAAGAGCTTCTATGTCAAGGACAAGGGAAACTTTGAAGGAAAGATGGGTCTAAAGTATCCAGTGATGCTGCCCGGTGGTGAAGATGGTTATCATTTTAATTTGAGGCGGGACAACAAGATGTTAAATAAAGTCCCTGGCGATGTTTATCAGGCAAAGTGAGCAATGTAAGAATGATGGTTTTATCCCACCTCTGAGAATTATAAAACAAAATTGAATTTGTAACAATACATAGAATTCCTGTTGTTCTGAGTTTTCTTAGAACTGATGGCTCTTAGAAGTTAACACCTTGAATGATCAGTAACTAGAAATTGGAGAGTTAGCAGACTACAGAGTGCGTAAGGTATTTGAGGACAGATTCACGTCAAGAAAGAAAACAGACATAAGTCGAGATAATAACTTTATTATCGAAACATATCATGAGCATACACAAGAAACCTTCTTGTTATACGGCTATTCAATGAATCCGCCTTCAGCTTCTATAACTGCTTCAATGTGAGATCGAAACCATTGACATGCGCGAATCAAATGGTCATGGTTCATATTGGTCATTACTCGAACAATGTCAGCTTTCAATTCATCTTTCGTGTTATGGGGGTGTTCATTGATTTCTCTCTCCACAATGCTCCATAAGTAGTAGTCCTAACTCTCTCTCTCAGGTCAGGGGAGTTAGGAGGCCAAAGGTTAGGGGTTACGTGATCATGGAAGTTGCCGGCCATCCATTCCTGTTTCATGCGAGACTTGTGTGCTGGGGCAAAGTCTTGCTGAAATATGTAATGCCTTCCGTTGGGTATCGTGTCTATTCAAGGCTTAACAGTTGTTTCAAGTGTCTCAACGTAGACCGCAGAGTTAACTTTAAGGCCTTGTGGAAAGAAATGTGGAGGCATCACATGTCCTTCACTGCTGACAACCCCTAAGAACAAAGGTGTAAGAGCCTTTTCGATCTGAGTAGGCGGTTTTTCCGTGTTTTGTCTGACATAAACTGACCTCTTCGCATAACATACGAGTAATATCTGATGTTTTCATGGATAACATTTCTGACTGTTCCTTCCGACACATGGAGATCTTTGGCAAGTGACCTCATGGATATTCTGGGTTTGTCATCGATGGCCTGCTACACTTGCTAAATAAATTCAGGTGTTCTGATGATATCAGAGCATGAGGCTTGCTTTTTACGCTTTGCTACTGGTGCAACATTGCCATCTTCGGTCTCCAACTCCTTCCGTACTTTGTGGACGAATGATCTTGCAACCTTTAGAAACTGTGATATCTCTAAATCGCTGTGCTCTGCCTTTATTGCTACAATTACTGCATGTCTCTTCGTGATTTGTGTTACTTGATGGTCCGCCATTTTGCTTTCCGGAAACGGAAAGGACATACAATTTACTAGTGCAGCAGTAGCCAAACGAAGGTGTGTCTAAAAATAACTTATGCAACCTGTACATGTATTGTGAAAGAGTGGAAAGCAGTCCCTTCACTCTGGCAACAGTTAATGACAACCGATAACAAAGCATAAGTCAACTCAATTCTTCAAATCAACAACCATACTGTATTATGCTCCATAAAAATCGTTCGAAGGATACATGTAATTCATATCTATCGAAACGACCCTTTAAGAAATGAATGAGTATTGGTCAGAGAAGAAAAAAATTATCCGGGAGTCAAACATCTGAACAATAGGAGCTTCATCTACAACAGGAAATTAATTAAAACACACTAATTAAAAAATACGCACACTATGACACTCTACGAGTCGACAATTAGATGCCAGACTCGCAAGAGTGAGAGCTAATCTACTCTTTCTTAGATCCTCATGAACATTTCAACAATTAACTTGACGCCTCATTTGAAAATTATATTTAGGCCCCTCTCGAGCATTTTCATATCGGGCTGGGTTTGGGACATGACTGGAAAATACTCAATTCCTTCTTTCGACTCTGATTTAGAGCCTTGAATTTCAATACACTCTTGAGCTCATTTCCTAGCCTTCATTTGTCCACTATATTAAGGAGAAGTGCAAGCACATAGCTTTAGGCCACTCACATGTACAGTTAGCTCATCTCCTTTTGTCTCCCCCTTAATAACATAAACCACCTAGCCTAATTTTCCAAAAATAAGAAACGGCCCTATATGTTTAATACTCCTCTTATTTCCTTTCCTTTTTCTCCTTATTAACCAAACTCTATCTCCAACTTTAAAAGTTTTAAAATTCTGACGTGAACTCGTCCTTTCCATCTTCCCAACTCTTCTAAATACATCCTCCAACATTGCTAGTGTTTTAAGTGTTCTGGCACACAAACCAGCTTGGATAGGTGCCTTCTCATTCTTATGGTTCAATTGTATACCTCTCTTGATGCAGGTAAGACTCAATGGGGGACCTGTCTTCCACTGGAATTCCATTATTCTCTCTTCTATTTAGCACGGAGCAGTGACCAATGACCTCAGCAAACTTACATGTTTAGTTTCGCGTTGCCCTTCTAAAGAGGAACAATAGAACCTCGCTTTGGACACAATATCGCTTCCAACAATACCTTGATAGGTCCTACCACAAAAGTCAAAGAGGAGAAGTTGCCTGTTCTGAACCTCCTCCCCATGAATACTTAAATTAGCCCGAATCGCTTTAGTGATCTTGAGGGATTCACCATCACACCAATAATATCTAAATTAACATCCTCGACTGATAGATTTGGGATGTGCTTTGCTACTTCAGTATCAGCAAATGAAACGTGGGATCCTGTATCCAATAATATAGGAACACACTTTCCTTCAACTAATACATCGACATAATGATTGTCCTGATCTCGCTTAACTTCCACAGAACATGTATCACCAACTCCCTCAAGGCTGATTTTACTGCCTGGACAGACTCTGGTAGTAGCTTTTTGGGGACAATCCTTAATAAATGACAAAATTTATTGCACCTAAAACACCTATTTTCTACAGTTTTCGAGGACCCTACTTCATTCCTCTCTAGAGCTTTCTGCATCATGTCTTGCAGCTCCTTTACCTCTTTTAATTCTCGAATTTCATTTTCATAACCCTCAAGTTTGTTCTCATCCTTTCTTCCCTCCCCTAATTCAGGTACAATTTTAATTTTCAAACGTCTATCCTCCATCCTACTCATTGAACTCTGTCGATTAACACCCTCCTCTGGACTACTGGATTCAGCTTTCACCTTGCCTTCCAATTGCTCGGATTCCATAGCACATTTCACAGCTTCAGAATAAGTCTTGGGCCTCATGAATATTATCGCTTTGCGATACTCTGGCAGGAGACCATACCGTAATCGCTCCAGTTGTGTTTTCTCTCTTTTACCTCTCCATTCTTGAGCAACTTTGGCTAATTTGCTAAAGGAGAGTTCCAAACAAACAATATAATCTTCTATTTTTTCTCTTTTCCTCTGAGATACATCGTAGAGCTCCTTTACCAGGTCACTATCCAGTGAAACCTTGCAGAACAGCTGCTTCAGACTCTCTGCAAATATTTGAAAATTTGCAATATCATACAGCTCATGTTCTGCAGCTTTACGAGCGGCAGTCCCTTTGAGTTTGATTTCAATACAATTAGCTTGATTTCATCCTACCATTTAGCAATTCGCTGCGACTTCAAGCATCAAAAGAAAACCCGTAACACCGATACTGGATTCGTCACCAGAAAATGTAGGAATAATACCAGTGTATCCAGACAAATTGGGCAAATTAAAAATTTCTATCTCCTCTCGCGCACCAGCAGCATTCAGAGGAGCCATGTTCTAAATTCTGCGCTCTTTCTTTTAGACAGAATCTTCCAGAGAAGCCAATTATCCTGTCGCAGACGCCAATGTGAAGTTCCATATCTAGTGTGTCAGGCTAAGAACTATAAGAAAAAATTAAAAAAAACTCTTTACCTTATGTAGCCCCTCATCTCTGGCTTCCTAAACTCCAATTCTTGACAAAACGACTCTGAATCTTCAAGTGTGTTGCTGACCACAAATTGTACACTTATTTACAAAACACTGAGAGAAACTTTATAACTCCCATGGAATATTAATTGACCTAATCGACAAGACGAAATCATATTACTAGCTAGACCCTATCTACGGACTAATTGAACCCTTTCGAACGATCTGCCATAACCTCAACACAGAACCAATAAATATTTTCTTCAGGAAAGATTCCCTACTAAAACTCTCTCTTACCTCTCACTGATTTCCCATAGAATGAATGTCAAAAATAAAAACTATGCTCGTATAAGAGAGAAGATCGTCTGCTCTAATCTCGCGAGAGACGAGAGCTCTCCCAGTTTCAGGTTTGCTTTCAAAAAAACAAAAAACACAATACAATACAATCACTAACGATTTACAAAAAAGGAAAAAACACACATTTATGTCACAAATTACCAAAAACCAATTTAAGTTATTTAACTTCTTGAGGTAGTTCTGCTTATCTAAAACTGTAATTATCCCAGGCAAAGCCAGGTGCTAGTGCTAGAATAAATAGAGGATTGTAGAGACCACTTATCCACAAAATATTAATGGTCAACAAAAAATAATAAATAAAAATAAAAAAAATCTGGCCTGGACTTTTGCAGCTGTTTTAGACTAATTTGCTCTATCACATCTCATTTTTATGCTATCAGCATATCCCATTTTAATTGATTTTATCCTAAATTAACTCTTTATCACTTACAATTGCAAATTGTTGGGAGTCAGTGATTGCTTTAGTGTTAAAATATGTTTATAATATCATTATATAAGAGTAGGGTGGTAATATAACATATATAAAACTATATACTCCTTTTTATTTTATTTCTATTTTCCATTAAAAGGAGTGTAGGGTCGTTGTGTCTGAAATAAAGTTTCTGAATTTCCTTTTTCTTAACAGGTCTACAAAACTTCTAGGGCTGTAATTGTTTTTATATCAATATTTTTAATTAATGAGATTTCGTTCTTAAAGGCAGTTTTACTTAGGGGAAGACTGATGGCTCTACCAATCATAAAGATAAAAGGCAGTAATTTTTGGGATATAATACTCACCCCCTTCCCCACTTTGACCCTCCCTCCTGACCCCATCCCCTCCAAAAAATATATATATCGTATCTTCATTGCGTTTATTATAAGAATATTAAATAATATTTACATTTTATAATAAGTAGTATTGATTTTTTTTAACTTTTATTTTTTCCCCCTGCCTATTATACCCCGAAAAATACGGTAATTTAGTTTATTGGTCGGTTTTTGAAAAACATCGAAATACAATGAGTTATTATTCCTAATAATCAAAATATCCAAAAAGGGCAACTTTCTATTCTCTTCTATTTCGAAAGTAAACTTGATCGAGGGATAAAAGCTATTGATGTGTTGAACGAAATTACAATCGATTCTCGTTTTTACGAATCTCAGGGGACCTCTGAAAAATATTCGTAAAATCCAAGCTTCGTAAAAAAAAAAAAAAAAGGAATGCAAGAGAAATGTAATAAAAAATTTTTATTCACTCTTTACTATTCACACAACAAGTTACAATCTTTTAAAATACTGATATAATGTTGGTCGTTTCAAATTAGCATTTAACTGGCTCTCTATATAATTATTAAGTCCAAAATAGCAATTGAAAATTTTTTCTGGTATATTTTCAGTAGAATATATGTGTATTTAAGCTTGATTTTACCTGGCCAGATGTAGGTTTTTCTTCGATAATTTCGCCACCATCGATTTCGTCTTCAACCTGGCTGCCATCTTGAGCAAAGTCACATATTTCTTCATCGCTTAAAAGTGGAAAGTCTCGATTGTATTATCCACAGACACTTATTCCACAAAGTTTTCTTCGAAATTTAATCTACTTTTTATAATTTCCCACTCCTCGAAACCCTCAAAATCGTTTATTTCATCAGTAACAGATTCATCGCTAGGGTTCTCGTTTACGTTAAAAAAAAAACCGCTTTCCTAAAGCAATTGCTCATTAGTTCAGCTGGTGTGTTGTTCCACACAGCACAAGCATTCGTTATCACATCTAACACAGAAAAATTGTACGCTGTTTGTTCTTCTTCCACTTCCATTATCTGTATTAAAGCCCGAACAATGATCTTCCTAAAATTTACCACAATGTTTTGAAAAACGCCCTGGTCCATCGGCTGCAAGCGTGCTATGGTGTTTGGTGGGAAGAAAATCACTTTGATATTTTTGATATTGTTTGGCACAGAATATGCAGTACAATTATCTACAAAAAGAACAACAGATCGCTTCTGTTGTTTTAATTAACTATCCCATTTTGTCAGCCATTTTGAAAATATGTCAAATGTCATCCACGCATGCTTGTTAAAATAATAGTCACATGGTAACGATCTAAGTACTTAAAACAATGTAGTTTTGCAAATTTTCTGATTATCAGAGGTTTCTGCTTATCAGTTTAGTTCATATTACTGCTCAAGAGTAATGTCAATCGCTCTTTACTTCTTTTTCCGTCATGACACGTTTCACCTTTTAGAGCATATGTTTTGTTCAGTAAAAGATTATAAAACAAGCTCGTTTCGTCAGCATTGTAGATATCCTCTGATGCATAATTGTTCAGTATATTTGTAAAACGTTTTTTGTCCAGTCAGAAGCAATGTTCATATCAACAGCATTGCACTTGCCGGCGATTTTGCGAAATGAAATGCACTTTCGCTGCTTAAATCATTCCAACCAACCTGTAGAACACAGGAAGTTTTCAATGCCTAGAATTCTTGCAAGATTATCTGCTTTTTCCTTAAGTAGAGGGCCGTTCACTGGAATATTGTTATCTCGAGCCTGCTTAAACCATCTGAATAGTGTGTCTTCTAATTCCTCATTGGTCGCATGCCGAACATATTTACGCTTCAGATTAAAAAACACACAGTAACAGTTAAATTTTATCTTATAATGCTAAGCCCAGCGTTGCTATTTATTATACATGGAAATAAAATGGATATTAATTTCTTACTTGCAGTAGCTGCTTCTTCAATTTTTGCTTATTGGCTGGCTATGGGTAGTGCATATAATTTGAGTAAAATGGGATTGGTAATGGTTCCAAGATTCACAACCCTGGGAACAAAATGCACCCGGTTGTCTCTAACATAGATTCCCCAACCTACTTGTTTTCTAAGTTTTTGGACAAATTTCTTAAAACCCTAAAACTCTCAGATTTCGATAGTTCAGTTAGCAATAGTATAGAATTAGCTAAAAAATTTAAGATTAAGGTGGTCAAAGACGGTGTGATCGCGGGTACAAGCGGCCGAAATGAGATTTCTGAGAGGTGTGGCAGGTGTTAACCTACTAGATAGAGTGTACAGCAGCACAATAAGGGAATCTTTAGGTGTTGAGCCGCTACTTCTCCGCATTGAGAGATCTCAGTTGCACTGGTATGGCCACGTGATACGGATGCCGCAAACTAGTCTTCCTAGGCAGTTGTTATTTTCCAAGCCGGTGGGTAAGAGACCAAGGGGTCGGCCTAGAACCAGTTGGCTAGACTACATGGAGAATCTGGGTTTGAGTCGCTTGGATATTACCAGGGAGGACATGCGCCTGATGGCGGAAGATCGCGATCGCTGGAGATCCTCATAGGGCTGCTGACCCCGCGACCCTAACAGATAAGTGGGTTTGAAAAGTAAGTAAGTAAGTAAGTAAAGACGGTGAGATATTAGTTTCATTTGACGTTGTCTCACTCTTTCCCAATGTCATGAAACTCTTAATTTCCTTAATAACATTCTTCTCAAGAACCAGGCCCCTCAAAATAAGATTGATGAAATGTATGAGATTAACAAAACTTGCGTCAAAAACATCTTCCAATACAACGGTCAGGTTTTATAAAATGAATAGTGGCACTCCTATGGGATCATGCCTCAGCCCGATATTGGCTGAGATTTTCCTCATAAGTTTTGAGGACATTCTAAAAAATTCTGGTAACTATTTTCCCGACAATTGGTTCCGCTACGTCGATGATGTTTTTGCCATTTTTGATACCAATTCGTGTGATTTGAATAATTTCATACAACACATCAACAGCTTTTATCTCTTGATCAAGTTTACTTTCGAAATAAAAGAGAATAGAAAGTTGCCCTTTTTGCATATTTTGATTATTAGGAATAATAACTCATTGTATTTCGACCTTTTTCAAAAACGGAACAATAAATTAAATTACTTTCCCATTGATTTCAGACATCCCTGGAATCAAAAAGTTTTCACGTTTATCTTTATGATCAATGGAGCCATCAATCTTCACCTAAGTAAAACTGCCTTTAAGAACGAAATCTTATTAATTAAAAAAATTGCTATAAAAAACGATTACAGCCCTACAACTATTGTAGACCTGTTAAGAAAAAGGAAATTCAAAACGTTTATTTTCCAGACACGATCACCCAACACACGGTCAAAGAAAAGAGAAACATTATCACCTTGCTATATAATAAGTTGTTTATTAAAGCCTTAATTCGATCTTTAAACCACATAACATTTCTTTATCCTTTAGCAACTCGAATCAAATTAGATATTTATTGGGTAATCCCAAGGACAAAGTGTCATACCTACATAAGTCTAGAATCTATGAAGCTCACTGTTCCCAAAGCCCAATGGTTTACAAAGGTCAGACCAAACACAATTTATCAACCAGGTTAAAGAACACCTAGCCCACAGATGATTCAGGGGAAGCAACCTTTCCACCATAGCAAAACACTACATCGAGACTGGACACGATTTTTCCGTCGATAATTTAAAATCATTACATTCCATAAATAAAAAAAAAAAAAGCCTGCTGGATACTTTTGATAGTATGGCCATACAAAAAAAAAATAATAATTTGCTACTAAATTCAGATTGATGTTGGTGAGTAATAGCACTGTTGTATACACGTATATAAACTTCTTAAGGGGTCATTCAGAACTTAGTACACACAACATCCTACATAGAAGATACACCACAGGCTCAGTGAAGACACCCAGCTTTCACAGGAAAAGTAAGTAACTTTTTTTTTTGTACTGTAATTTTCTTCTATTTATACCAACCGGTTTTGTTTCTTTTATAGTATATTCTTATTTATTGTAGACTTTTACAATCAATATCATAAGTTTCACTTTTGATAAGTGGCACCAAAACTATTTTTCTTCTGCAGATCGTGTTCTAACAATGGCTACAACATCTGAAAGAAGGAAATGCAAGAATGATCCAGATGTCTTTGTTACATCTGTGGCAGCTTCACTTTGCCAGATCAAAGGCTCAACATCAATACCTTTGTCAAGAAGGTTTATTTTACCTACTTAAAGTAGGACTTGGAGACCAAAACAAAAACTGCACTCCTCACATAGAGTGTAAAACCTATATTGAAACTTTGTGATCATGGTCTAAAGGAAAGAACGCTAAGCTGAAGTTTGGTGTGCCAATGGTTTGGAGAGAACCTACAAAACCATCTGGATAACTGCTACTTCTGCCTTGTCAATGTAAAAGGTTTTAATAAGAAAAACAAGTAAGATGGAATACTCAACATAAACAGTTCAAAAAAATCAAAGATTACATCTGAATTATTTATTGCTTTGTTCAGGATACAAGAAAACTCATGTCATTATTTCAGGTGATGCAGGTGAATGATGAAGAAACAGACACTGGAAGATAGAACGACACTTAAAATACCAGGTATCCCATCTGCCTGATGACCAATTGAGCACTGTGAGGAAATATCTCTGCCTGTATTTACTGAACTACCACAGATTGATGTTGAATCCCTCAGTTTTCCTCCTTCTACAGATGATGATGATGATGATGATGATCAGATCGAATATATGCTATCTGTTACAGATTGTGATAAAAATTTTTCTGTTGAGTTAGCCTGAACTGAATGACCTTTAAGACATTTGTATTTGCCAAAGCAGTCTGCTGAATTTTTGGCTTCCAGGCTGCAGGAGGAAGGATTACTCAGACCTGGCACTAGTGACTCCTTTTATCGTAACAGAGAAGCAGCACTGCAACAGCACTTCCATTCAAATGGTTATAATGGCTTCATATCAGTGTAAGAAGAAGTTGATACTAGTGTCCGGTCCAAAAATAAAAATTTGGAGAAAATCTCCCCATTGGTAATATTGGGAGAGGCTGTGGCCGGTGGGCTTTCACTGAAACAACTTCTGTGAAGTTAAGCAACATCAGGCACGGCTAGTCACTGGATGGGTAACTCATCAGCGACTCATGATCATCCCCCCCCCCCCCCCCCGGCTGCTGTGACCATCATATAGCATTTGTTAATCCAGGTCCATCCAAGGACTGAACTCGTCGGCCTCAGGCCATACAGGCTCTGGATGGATGCATTGGATTCTAAAATTAATTAAAAAAATAAATAAAGTAATCTCTTATCCTTTTGTTTATTTTTGAGAGCAACTGAAATTCAACTTATTCTATGGGGGATATCTTTCTGAGTTTTCACGATATTTGCTGGGGCTTTTTATAAGAGTTGCTCTATACATTCGGCTAATAAATTATGCAAAAAAAAAATTAGTAACTCTTGTGCAAGTGCAGTTAAATATTATTTAGTAAAACTGCTCATATTTTGTCAAATATTTTATATTTTTATATTTTGATTGCAGGGTGGATCTAAACTGTAGTTTGTCGATTTTCTTAAAAATGGAATTTCATTGGGTTGAAAACCCTGAAAGTTATAAACAAAAAACTTAAGAAAACATTTCGAATTATGTTAAAGAAACCATTATTTATCTGTATGAATTTATGTGCTTTTCTCATACAAATGAACACATAAGTAAAATACGCCTCAAATTCATAAGCTATAATTACAATGCATTTCAAGTATTATTTTTCACAGGGTGATCCCAAATTTTTTTTTTTTTTTGTTCAATTTGTTGCCGGTCCCCTATTTTCCTTCGAGACAAAACCTTCACAGAATTACACTACCATATCACCGAATTATGACCCCCCGCGTAGTAATGGGAGTAGCCACTTTTCACTGCTATAACTGCTGCTAGGCATCGTGGCATGGACGCAAGAGGTGCACGGTGTGTGTCTGATGGTATGGCAGTCCATTCCGCTTGAAGTGCTGTTCACAGAGCTTTGAGTGTCATAAGTGGAGGGTCCAGCTGCCGTACATGGCGATCAAGGTGCTCCCACAGATGTTGGATTGGATTGATGTCCGGTGAATTAGTAGGCCAAGTCAATAGAGTGTTCCTCGAAAGTTCCTCGAAAGTCAATAGAGTGTTCCTCGAACCAATCTAGAAGGAGACGTGCCTTCTGGCAGGGTGCATTGTCCTACTAGAACACACCATCACATTGGGGGAACACGTGAGCTTGTATGGGTGCACCTGGTCCGCTACGATTAACAGATAGCCACAGGCATTCAAATTGCCCTCTAGACGAATCAGTGGACCTAACTGCTCCCAACAGAAGATCCCCCACACCTGCACTCTACCCCCACCAGCCTGTTTCCGGCCCACAATAGCCTCCTGCAGTTTCTTTTCATGGTGTTCATGACGCACTCGCCATTGCCCGTCAATCTTATAGGAACGCGATTTCTGTCCCTGCTGCCCACTCTTTGTACACCTTCACTACAGCGGACCGTGAACAGATCACAAATCACGCCGTTTCGGAGATGGTGCCAGCCTTGCTGCTATAGCCTATTATCATCCCTTTTTGGATGTCTGTTAAATCCGGATGTTTACCCATCTTGAGGCTTGTGCACCTGCCGTTTAATGCACCAGCTTGAAAGCTTTCTCAGCCTATTATGCAAATTTTGCAATGTGTAATCGTTGTTGGGGTGAACCATGCGTGTGCCTTGAAGGGGTGCTGGTTATAAATCATTGATATGATCGTGTATATTGTTGGATTATAAATATGGATGATAATATTTGTTTAGACAGCACAATTGTTTATTAAGTATAAAACAATAAGTTAAAATATCATTGTTGTATTATTGCTTAGCTACGAGGAAGAGATATGTTGTTGACAAGTTTATTTTTATGCTCTCGTCATTAAACATGAAATTATTATAGTAAGTTGTTTTTAATCTCTGGATATCAACTCAGACGACACAACAAAAGTGGTAGCAGAGCGTGGTTGCATGAGTGATATACAATGGAGACTAAAACGACTACCGTAAATACTGTATTAAGCGCCCGTGTGCTTATTTGCAAAAATTCAGCGGACCCCCAGGCGCTTAATGCAGGCGGGCCGGTATTACAGGTCCGGCGCTTATAAAATTCTGCACAACTGTGATGGATACTATTATGCAAAATTCTCGCCCTTCTCCTTCATCTTTTCTAAAGTATCCTGCTGTGTTTTCCATTCCCGTTAGGATCAATGCTAAACTGTTTGGCTGTAGCCTTTGTAGAATGGTTTTCAGCCTACTTTACTGTTGCCAAGTTAAAATTGATGCTATAACTGAAGTTTTCATTTTTCATCAGCTATGTTGCTTAAGTGAATCCAAAGCTAAAAGCAAGAAATTAGAAGACAATCATGCTGGTATCTAATTTCCGGTTTAGCAGTGGCATTAGTGAGAGCAAACATTCCCGTGAGAAAGCAGCAAGAGAAGAAAAATCCACGAAATGAACTAAAATAAGCGCCCGGGTGGTTATTGAAGGTCCGGCACTTATTTGCAAAAATTCAGCGGATCCCCAGGCGCTTAATGCAGGCAGGCCAGTATTTCAGGTCCGGCGCTAAATACAGTATTTACGGTATGTCATAATAAAACTATAGCAGAATGGAGAACGGAGAAATGAAAGGTACTAAGCCTAAGGGAATGAAGTAAGGCAAATGAAATGGAATGCATTATGAAGAAATGATGTAATCGAAAATGTAATGAAGACATTTAAGAAAATAGAAAGTAAGACTGATTTATAAAGATTATTTAAGAAAATAATAAGTGATTGCAGAAATAAATAAAACGATGGCTGTGGCAAATGCTGAGATATCATTGAGGCAAATAGAGATGTTTAATGGATATAATTATTTGACATGGGCATTGAAAATGAGAGCTATATTAAAGAAAAAGAAAATATATAAATTGGTAATTGAAGAAAATGAACCAATACTAGAGCCAGATGCCAAGCCAGTAGAACTCGCATTATGACAAAAATGGGAGGATGCAAACGATGAGGCATTCAGTGATATTGTCAATTCTTTGATGATGGAGCAAGCTGGTCAATTAGTAGGATATACAAAGGCAAAAGATGTCTGGGTGAAACTACAGTCACTTTATGAAAGTAATGCTAAAGACAAAGCAATAGATGCTACTTTAGAGTTAACAAATATAAAAATGACCATAAAAGAATCTGCAGATCAATATATAACAAGAGCTAGAACTATTGCAGCAAAATGTGCAAGTCTGGGAAGACCAGTAGATGACCGAGAAATCGTATCTCATGTTGTCCGTGGACTGTCCCAACAATATGAACACTTAGCATCAATTTTAAAATTAAATCGGTCTGCAACATTAGAAGAGGTGAGACATGTGCTACAAGAAGAAGAAAAGAAGAATACAGATTATATGATGAGAAACATTGCATACCAGGCAAGGGGGACTGCAGAACAAAGGAAACAAAATTGTTATATTTGTGGAAAATCAAATCATATTGCTAGAGGTTGTTGGCATAGGATGACTCAAGGAGGAAGGCATTTTCCAGATCATCGAAACTGTTATTCAAGTCAAGAAAGGAACAAGATTTGGAAACAGGATAGTGAATATCAACATAAACAACATGGAAATCAACTCTGTAGACAAGGAGATAAAGGTCATGTTCAAGAAAGATATAATACGATAAACAATAATGATTATCAAGAACAAGATAAACGTCCATATCAAAGACAGACTCAATGATCAAGACAAGATCAAGCACAAGTGGCAAACAATGATGAAAATGTGGATTTACTGCTAAATGTGACAATTAAACAGAATGAAATTATAGACAAACTAGAAGAAGAATATGATGTGAGAGACTTTTGGGCATTAGATTCAAGTTGCACAGCACATATGTCACCATTTATTAATGAAATGTAAAATATTCGAGAATATAATGGAAGGGTGTTATTGGCAGAAGATAATATTGAAACAGAAGCCATTGCCATTGGAGATATGCATACAGCAGTCATAACTGAAGGAAAGAAAATTAATTTAACAATAACGGATATACTTTACGTACCAAAGTTAAGAGTTAATTTATTGTCAGTTAGAAAACTGGCAAGAAGAGGTCATACAGTCAGTATTGACGAAGATGGAGCATGTATTAAAAATTCTAAAAAGGAATTACTAGCCAGGTCAAGTGATTAGGAGAAGATGTACATCATCGAAATGTCACCAAAATGGAGAAATAATGCAAATGAACAATAGAAGAGTATCTAGCAACAACATCATACTCAAGTGATAAGAGTATTTGGCATCGAAGATTAGCACATGTCAATGAAAAATATTTAGACATCATGTACAAAGAAAATATTGTTGAGGGCTTAGATTATAAGCAAGATACAATTGGAGTTTGTGAACCATGCATTAAAGGGAAACTGGCAGAAAGAAAATATCAAAGGAATGTTCTAGATAATACTACAAGAATATTAGAATTACTACACTTAGAATGAAATGCCAGTTACTTCATTTAGTGGTGCTGAGTACATTTTAACCATTGTTGATGCATATTCAAGCAGGACTTTTCTATATTTCTTACGAAAGAAGAGTGACACAGTTGATGCTTCAGAGAATTTATAAATCGGCGAGAGACAGAAACAGGCTATAAAACAAAAGCAATAAGGACAGATAATGGAGGAGAATTTATAAGTCACATACTACAGGAAATACTAAGAGAAAGACGGATAAAACATCAATTAAAGGTTTTAGAGCATCCGCACAGTAATGGCATCGCAGAAAGGAGAAATAGAACCATAATGGATAAAGTTAGAACATTGCTAGAAGAGTCAAAGTTGCCAAAGAAATTTTGGGCAGAGGCAGCGTCTACAGCAGCATACATGTTAAATTGTACCCCGAATAAACACAATCAATATAAGACACCAATGGAGTTATGGACTAAAAGGAAACCAAGAGTTGGTCATTTTCGCGTATTCGGATGCATCTGTTACTACTTGTCGCCAAAGGCAAATAGAGGGAAGCTGGATTCAAGAGGAATACGAGGAATTTTTCTGGGCTATTTTATGAAAAGACAAGCATACAGAATTTATGATCCAAATAAGGAACAAGTAATTGAATCAAGAACTGTAAAATTCCTAGAAGACAAATCAGGTGGACTGATTTTAACCGGGAGTCAATTAGACAGAAACAGCAAACATATTCCATATTATCTACAATACGAAGAAATTCCAGAATGTAATGAAAGAGTAGAATTAGATGAGACTGATACAGATGAACAGATAGTAGAGTATCACGATTCAGATGAATTTGATAGCAAAGAATCAAGTATAGAAAGACAAGTTATTCAGACACATGATGAAAATGACACACCAGTTGCTGAAAATCAAGGTGAAAATGGTGAGAGGAAAGAAGGTCCTGGCAGAAGGAAAGGAGTGACAAATGAGCAGATACGAAGAGAAAACTTAGAAAAGCGACGTGAAAATGAACAATTGCTGAGAGAACAAGGTGTGAGAAGGTCTCAACGAATTGCAGAAAAACATACAGCATGCATAGCATTTGACATTCCACAGAAGCATTTGCACATAAAGATTTAAAATATTGGAAAGAATCAATGCAAGAAGAATTAAATTCTATGAAAGAACATAATGTGTGGGAGTTGGTAGAAAGAAATCTGAAGATGAGGGCAATCAAATCCAAATGGATATTTGTAATTAAAGATAACCCTGACGGAACTTTTAAACGATACAAATCAAGATTGGTGGTAGTTGGTTGCGCAGCAAGACCAGGAATTGACTTCATTGATACGTTTGCACCGGTAATTTGTACGGAAAGTATACGAATATTGTTGGCTATTGCAGCACAAAAAAATTGGCAGCGCAAGTTATTCGACATAAGGACTGCATATTTACATGGGAATTTAGAAGAAACAATCTATATGGAACAACCACCCAGTTATCAAACGGGAGAAAATTTAGTGTGCAAAGTAAACAAGAGTATCTATGGTCTCCCGCAGTCAGGTAGATGTTGAAACGAGAAATTAAATTTAAAATTAAAGGAAATGAATTTTAAAAGACTGGACACAGATCCTTGTGTTTACTTAAAAAAGGAAGAAAACGAAACAACAATTTTAGGTGTATATGTTGATGATTTGTTCATTATCGCATCTTCAAAAAAGACAATGGATAAAGTACAACAGGATTTGGCAAAACATTTTAAAATCAATGAAACAACTTTAAAATTCTTAGGAAGAGAAATTGAAGAAGACAAGGACAATATATACGAGGTCTGTTCAAAAAATACGTAGACTGACGTCATAAAACAAAATATACTTTATTCAGAAGTTACACATCTGGGTCCCCTTCAAAGTACTCTCCTCCCCGACGCACACACTTATCCCAACGGTGTGGAACAGTCCTGGAAACAGTCCTGGAACGCTTCTTTTGTGATGTCCTTCAGCGCCTTCGTCGCATTTGCCTTTATGTCGGGAATCGTCTCAAATCTCCTTCCTTTCAAAGGTCTTTTGAGTTTGGGAAACAAAAAGAAGTCACAAGGAGCGAGGTCAGGTGAGTAGGATGGGTGAGGAAGAACAGTGATCGAGTGTTTGGCCAAAAACTCTCGAGTTCTGAGGGCTGAATGGGCTGGAGCGTTGTCGTGATGAAACAACCAGTCACCTCTCGTCCACATTTCTGGCCTTTTCCACTCGCCCAGTGGCAGTTTTTCCGAGTTTAACACAAAATTTCACAGCAACTCTTTGCTCGTTCAAGTCACTCATTCTAAAAATCCGCCAAACGAAAAAAAACACACTTCACAAACAACCGCGTAGCTAATCAACCAATACTGATATTTGCAATCAAAAAACTGCCTTGTAATCAGCGGATCTGTCAGAAGATGGCGACACCAAGCAATTTTGATTGGGACCAACAGGGCCCGCGCAATTCAAACAGTCTACGTATTTTTTGAACAGACCTCGTACATTCATCAACAGAAGTATATCAAATTCAAAATTTTGGAACGATTTCAAATGGATAAAAGTAAACCAATAAAGACTCCCGTAGTTGTAGGGCAAACAATTGCAGAAGATAAAGAAATGAAAGATATAAATATTAGAGTTTATGAAGAAATGATAGGTTGTCTGACGTATTTGGCAACAGCGACTAGACCGGACATTGCACACACAGTCAATGAACTAGCTCAGTTTTCGCAGAGACTGAAAACAACTCATTTGGCATGTATTAAACGAATTTTCAAGTACCTACGTGGCAATTCATATTACAAGTTGGCATATCGAAAGAGAAGCAATGGAGCATTAAAAGGAATAAGTGATGCAGGCTGGTGCACAACACCTGATGCAAGATCTTTCTCAGGCTACATGACTAAGCTTAATGATGCACTGGTTACCTGGAAATCAAAAAAAAAAATATTATTGCCACTTCAACATGTGAGTCCAAATTATGTGCCATATATGAATGCGTACAAGAAATTAATTGGATTACAAATGTCTTAGAAGAATTGGATTTCTTGGAGTATATTAATAGACCTATAAAAATTTACACAGACAGTCAAGCGGCCATCGGATAGATTAATAACATTGGGACAAAAGCCAGTACCAAACACTATAACCGGCAATTATATTACATACGATCAAAGAATGAAGAAGGACAAATAACGCTCGAGTTTCAGCCAAATGAAGAGATAGAAGCAGATATACTAACGAAGACATTAAATGCAGAAAAAATAGAAGATGTTTAAAGAAAATTAATATTATAACTTAGATTTATTTATGTTTTGATTTCTTAATAATTGAATTCCTTGCAAATGTAATTATTTAAAAGTTAAAATTGCAAATTAAGTTTGATTTTATAGTTAAATGTATACAAAATAAACAATTGGGCAGTCTAAGGAGGGGGTTTTGTTGGATTATAAATATGGATGATAATATTTGTTTAGACAGCGCAATTGTTTATTAAGTGTAAAACAATAAGTTAAAATATCATTGTTGTATTATTGCTTAGCTACGAGGAAGAGATATGTTGTTGATAAGTTTATTTTTATGCTCTCGTCATTAAACATGAAACTACTATAGTAAGTTGTTTTTAATCTCTGGATATCAACTCAGACGACACAAACAACATATATGAGATGCAACATGCTCTTTATACCCATCTATATATAAAAGTGTCTGGATAATTTTGGCAGGGAAGTGTACACTGAATGACCAATTTATAAGAGATACCCCGCTAATAGCGTGTTATGCCTCCTTTAGCGATGAGAACCGCCTGAATACGTGCTGGCATGAATTCAACAGGGTGTTGAAGCCGTTGCGGAGGAATAACAACCGAGGCTGACTTCACAGTGTCCCATAATTGGTGCAGGTTGGACGGTAGTGGGGGAAGGCATCAGATGGCTCTCTCCACTTCATCCCATAAATGCTCGATCGGGTTGAGATCGGGCGACCAAGCTGGCCACAGGAGCGGGTGGAAATCCACGTCATGTTCCTCGAACCAGTCCAAGACCATTCGAGCACGGTAACAGGGAGCATTATCCTGCTGAAATTGTCCGTCACCACCAGGGAACACAGTCATCATGAACGGGTACACCTGATCGGCAACAATGTTCAGGTAGTGTGTCGCATTCAGGGATGTGTCTACGGATATCAGAGGACCCAGTGTGTCCCAAGAGAAGACATCCCAGACCAGCACTCCTCCTCCACCCACCTGTATGGTTGTCTGCTGACAGGATGGGTCCATGGCCTCATGCTGTATGCGCCAGATGCGCAGTCTACCATCCGCTTGATGAAGTAGAAACCGCGAATCGTCGGACCAGGCAACCTTCTTCCACTCACCCAGCGTCCAGTGGCGACGCCCGTGTGTCCATAGCAGGCGTGCTTTCCTATTTTGCGGTGACAGCAACGGTACCCGTACTGGCCGCCTGTTGTTAAACCCAGCTCGATGCAAGGTGCGCCACACCGTGTCGTCCGAAATGGGTTGGGATGCTCCCTCATTGAACTGCGATGCAATTTGTTGGGCTATTCCCGTCCTGTTGCTGTGGGTGATTCGTGCCAATCGCCGTTGGCCTCGTTCATCTACGGCCCTGTTTCGTCCTGAGTTGTGTTTGTTGGAGTATTTTTTTGGCATAACTGCCATTCACGGAATACCCTTGACACTGTTACATGGGAAAACCCGAGGAGGTTCGCGGTTTGTGAAATGCTCAACTGCGCTCGTCGAGCTCCAACTGTCATGCCTCATTCAAAGTCGGTCAAAATCCTTGGATTTACCCATATTCAGTCAGCTTCTGCTGCTGACTGCAACTTGTGATCCAATGCATCCCTTTTATACACCGCTTACGGCCTGTTCCATTGTTTGGGTGTCACTGGGAGGCCGATCCTTTTTCCGTAAGAGGTGTCTCTAATAAATTGGTCGTTCAGTGTATATATGGTTCAATCCCAATAGGAGGAAACTCTGTAAAAATGAAAGAAGACTATGCCAACATCAAGGTTGTTCTGGATAAATTGGAATACCATGGGTAATTTATGTTGATTTGAAAATGGCAATTTTCTGCTGGGTCAGCAAGGAGGTCACACCAAATACACTTGTTTCCTGTGCTACTGGGACAATAGGGAATACATTACTCTACTGCATTAAAAAGAACTGGCCACCAAGAATCAGGTTGACGCCTGTGACAAGAATATCAAGAATGAGCCTCTAGTTGATAGGAATAAAATTGTATTGCCCCCACTGCATATAAAACATGGGTTAATGAAGCAATTCGTCAAAGCTCTTGATATCTGTATGTTCAGCTATATATGTTCTACTTTTCCAAGAGCAGAGAAGAAAAAAGCAGGAATATTTGATGGCCCTCAAATAAGAACATTCATCAGGGATCCACCCTTTGTTACAACAATGACTGCAGCAGAAGAGAGAACTTGGAATACATTCTCTGATGTGGTGCAGAATTTCCTTGGAAACAGGAGAGCAGGCAACTATTGAGAGATTGTGGAGGAGCTGCTCTTGAGTTTCCAAGCACTTGGATGTAGAATGAGCATCAAGGCCCATGTAAGCGAAGAGCAAGGTGAACGCTTTCATCAAGACATGTTATGGAAGAACGTTTCCAAGACCGAAGTGACTCAAACATGATGGCAGATTACTGCTGGTCCTTGATGAGAGACATTCCACAAGCTGAACATCAGAGATCGTCAAGGAAGAGGTCGCTTATGCAGATGTAACATCACTATTGTTAATAAATTTGCTGTTTTTATTAAAAATGCATTATTTCATATTTCAAAAACCTGATGTGATAGACAATAACTTATGCCAGATTTGGAATCAGCACTCCAAAATTACCTTAAAACCGTTGGAATACCTTATGGAAGAAAAAGTGTGTACATTTATTAGCTTTTATTGCATGATGTACATTTCAGCTACTAAGCAGCCTTCCTCAGCATGTACATTAATACAACTAAAACAGTAAGTATTATTACATGATAAAGAAGGAAATACAGGAATGGACCAATCAGGAAGCAAGAAGTTCCGCCAATCTTAACCAATGGACCTGTGTCACTGTTAGTAAAAGGGTGGGGGAATTCTTCTTACAAATTTCGAAAGATTCTAGAAAATTTAACCATTTTACTATTGGTGATAGTATGTAAAAATTTAGCTAACTTTAAATTATAATTGTGTCTGCAATTAAGGATATGGTCAGCAAAGCTGGACACACCCATTTCACGTTTGTGATAGAATTATCACATGGTTGTGTTATTTAGTAGTATTTTATTCTTGCACTCATTAAGCCTAGCCCTACTTATGTTTCTCTTGTGTATCGCTGACTGTTATGGAGCCTTGCTTGTGTGCTGAGCTCATCGTTTTTCTGCTGATTTGTGACAGTTTCCAGCTTTCTCCACCAGTTGGTGTCTGCGAGCTCAGATCTATTGGAGAGCGACTGCTTCTTCTAGCCAATCGGTTGAAAACCTGTAAAGTTGCTTGTTGTATTTGTAATCAAACTTTTGTGTCTGCAAGAACGTATTTTACAAACTAGTATGAGTTTTTTTTTGTTTTTTTGGAATGCAATTTTGTAATGCTGACAGCTTTTGACTTTGACAATTTGTTCATTTTACAGAAGATGATTCCTAAGCCTTAAATAAAGTCCTTTTCTATTCTTCCCTTTTGACATGTAAAGCAATTCGAAATTTCTTTCTGAGCAATTTGTTTAAAGTTTCAAGATGTCCACAGTTAAGGAATGTTACTCGTAAGGCTTAACGCTAATCATGGTTAGTCCTATTGGTTGTCATTAATGCTTCAAGGCTGTCATCTGGTGTAGTCCCTAACTGGAAATTTAACCTTTCTAAAATGTATAATTTTTTTTTAATCAGTTTAGTATGTAATTACATGTCCACTTGAGTTCTGATCATTAATTTATTTTCTGAGTTAACTTTTTTTATTAGAAACATTGTAAACCTGTCTAAATTCTGAAGCTCATTGTGACTGTTGGATACTCTATGTATTTTGTCTTTTGAGAAGAGAAGAAAAGAAAACGTTAATTTTTTCTTTTCACAAATTATTTGCTACTTCAATTCTGATAGAGCTATGTAGAATATCATAGCCCAGAATTTGCAACTATTTAAGGTTTTATGTTTGTTAAAACCTCAATTGTAATTTAAAGTTTGTATCAGCCATGTTCTTTTTATCTTATTATTCTCAATTTTGTTTGTAAATCGTAATGTGATTCTGCAGAATTTTACAACAAGTTTTGATAACTCTTGTTAAGCTTTATGTTTGGAATAGATGTCAATCCTAATGTAGATGGAACGTGTTTTTTTTCTTCTATTGTCTAACAATTCCTTCTTGTTTTGTCCTGTATATGGCCTTATTTCTTCTTTTGACCCGTTTACAGTCAGTCATATAATAAAGTTTGTTTTATCCTAAGTCCTTAAGCAATGCTTATTTTAAATAATGATATCTATTAAACCTGATTTTACGGTCACAACATAACGCTTTGTAATTTAGAAAGATATTTAATTTAGAAAGAAATTGGATTAATTTTTATCCATAAGTTAGTTAAGATTAAAAGGGATTATATCATTATGAGCCATTGAATTTTGGAATTAATTAAATTGGGATTTTTCTTAGTATCATTTAATTGAAAAGATGTTGCTTCTTACACACACTGGCCAATGAATGAGAAACCCATGATGAATTACTGTACTGATATGTAAAGCGGGGTCACAGGTCAGAAACGATTTTGATATGCAAATGAATGCAATCAAGTGAGGTACATGCTCATTCCAAGCTGCAGATACAGGGTAGGAATAAGCTGCAGCTGCTCAAGTAGCAAAATGAGGAAAACTGCAGACCTGTCTGCATTTCCGAAAGAAATTATTGTTGGAGCCTGTCTAGCTGGAGCTACAATTTCCAGGACAGTACAACTGAAGGAGCCTGAAGGAGGAAAATGACCCTAATACTGATTATGACGACGACTTTGGAATTAGACAAAGAGATTTGAATTGAGCTATTTTCGAATTATCTTGATTAACAAAACCTGGAATTTAAAACCCCTTTATTGACTATTCTGATAAGAATCAGATTTGAAATATTCTAATATTCCTCTTTAGTGAATTATCTTCTGATTAATGCATTTTAACTTACAGAATTTATCGAATTTGTTTGAGATTATAATTCCTTTATTTTTTTCTTTTTCCTTTATTCTCTCTAAATAGAGAAAAATATTTATAGAATTCATTAAAGGTTTGGCCAACATCTTTCTTCTCCCATTCCCCCTTATGAGTTGAACCAGGATTGGTTGTTGTGAATTACTAATATACAGATTCAGACATTAAATTGACTGTAAAGTAACCATTTCTTTAGGGAGATATAAAGATTTTGCAAGAAACTAAAAAAAAATGAATAATACGAAACACCATTAAATTAAAGTGGATGTTATACAGGGTCTTTATAATTAAAGTTACATTTTGACATGGCCATAAAAAAAAAACTACTTGGTAATATTATACAAGAGGGCATGGGAAGTTCATACACACCAAAAAAAAAAATTAGTTCAAAAGATCACCACCAGCATGGAATGGTGCTCTATGCAATATTCGTATACAAAATTAGACACGAAGACACAGGTTAATAAGTCTTTAATCGTTACTAAAAATAATTTTAGTCATGTATCTAATTTTAGTAATGATTAAAAACTTGTTAACCTGTGTCTTCTTGTCTAATTTCGTATACGAATATTGCATAGAGCGCCATTCCATGCTGGCAGTCACCTTTTGAATTAATTTTTTTTTTTTTTTTTTTGGTGAGTATGAACTTCCCATGCCCTCTTGTATAATATTACCAAGTAAATTTTTTTTTTTATGGCCATGTCAAATGTAACTTTAATTATAAAGACCCTGTACTATATCCAGGATATATTTATACATTTGTAAAAAAACGACAGGGGAGATTCCCTATGAACATATATCCTACAAAATGTTATTAATGAGTAACATGTGATGGAGTTACAGGATGCATTTCGGTCACATCACAGATGATCCTCTATGTATATGCCATGAGCAGCAATGCATGCATGGCAATGCCTCATCATGGACTGGCAAAGTCACTTGAAGATATCTGCTTCCTGTTGAACAGCTACAGAGGTGTTATTGATACGTCTTCCAGATCATTGATGTTGCTAACCAAAGTAGCTAATACCATAATTTTCAAGGATCCCCACAGATAAAAGTTCAGTGGATTAAGGTCAGGAGCCCGGCCAGGCTAATGCCCGATCCACCATCGTGGGAGGGTAGCATCCAAAAACCCACTTACTTCCAAACTAAAGTGTGCTTGAACGAACCACATACACATGTAATTCAGAACAATGCTTTGTAGAATATACGTTCACAGGGATATCCTTTCTTGTTTTGATCCCAGGAATCACTCCTGACGTTTGCTACAAATTTATAGATACACTCTGTATATAAGAGGGTTGGAATTACAGTGCACGACAAAATTATAGGTTCACCTGCTTTTTGCAATTTTTAAAAAAAGTATATCAAGTAGTTTCTTCTAAATTTTTGTACGAGTGCATGACGGAATAACACACCTGCAAATAAAGTATCAGACCAATTAATGTATTACATCATCATTAATTTGTTTAATGCAAATTAGACACTGTGACAAAAAGATAGGTTCAGAGAAAAAAATTAACAAAAATACATGTGAACACAACTAACACATACTTCTTAATACTTAGTATGAGATCCATTGGTGTTAATAACTTGGTAAATGCGGTTGGGCATGGAATCGTACAATTTTTTAATATAATCCTGAGGTAATGCCACCCACGCATCAGTAATGGCCTGTTTCAGTTCAGAGGCATTTGAAAACTGTCTGCCACCCCTATAAACCTCTCGACTAAGCTTTCCCCAGACGTTCTCAATTGGATTTAGATCCGGTGACAAAGCTGGAGTTGAAAAATATTTAATCTTCTTCAACGCAAACCAATCGCGAACACATTTTGATGTATGGATGGCAGCATTGTCTTGCTGAAATTGCCATTTATAACCTGCCAATGCACGTCTGATTCCAGGCAATTGTTTTCCAAGCTGCTGTACGTAACCATCTGCGTTTTGGCGACCAGTTATGAATCCTAGATCAGCTTTCTTCTTGTAACCAATTGCTCCCCAAATCATGACAGAGCCACCTCCCATTTGACGCGAAATACCATTTTTTCCTCCTTTCTAAGATCGTGGAAGTAGTAGTCAAAGCCATCTGGGCCGTCTAGGTTAAATTTCTTCTCATCTGAGAAGATGATACTCTGCCATTCCTTTGTCCAATGAGTTCGCATGAGTTCGAGCAAACTCCAAACGCGCATCCTTATGTCTCTGTAGAAGCTGTGGTTTGCGTTTAATCTTTTTCCTCACTAGCAAAGGGTTACATTTAATGTGTCTCTGGACTGTGCGAGTGCTCGCACTGACCCCTGTTTCGAGTTTAACTTGCAGAGCACTTTTCTGAGCGTTGGAGGCTGCACGCATAATTGCCCGGGAATCACGTTTGGAGATGGCATGCGGCCTTCCCGTTGATTTTTTCATACCATAATTTGCAGGATCACGGAGGTAGTTATTTACCACATTTGCACTTCTGCCTATAATGTTTGCTATTTCCCCGTTCGATTTATTTTGGGTTTTCAGTGCAGAAATCTGTCCCCTTTCAAATTGTGATAGTTGAGAAGCTCTAGGCATCCTAAAATCCAAAGTTAGGTACTAATATTTGAAGCTCTATAGAGTATAATAATATTTGCTTACTTGAACAAGGTAATTGCAGCACTAAATGTGCAAACTTCCCCTTAACTGATAATGAACCTATCTTTTTGTCACAGTGTCTAATTTGCATTAAACAAATTAATGATGATGTAATACATTAATTGATCTGATAATTTATTTGCAGGTGTATTATTCCGTCATGCACTCGTACAAAAATTTAGAAGAAACTACTTGATATACTTTTTTTTAAAATTGCAAAAAACAGGTGAACCTATAATTTTGTCGTGCACTGTATATAGAGGGCTGGAAGTTGTAACAGTGATCACAGCAGTGCTGGAAGAGAAGGGTCATGTGTGCGATCCTAACTATATTAGCACATGCATGGCAATACCTTCCCTTCTCCACTATGTGATGGGCATTGTTTTACCACAAGCTGCCTACATACTCAAGTCACACATTATGTTCAAAACAGAAAGACTGTGGAAATATACACTGAGTGAGCATATTATTATGCAAATGCACGCACGGATGTCACCACAATGTTGCTATTGGGCCAGACCAATATAAAAAGGGAAGCTGAGTGTCGTCGACAACAGTAGAAGTGTTGCATTCTTCAACTATGGGCAAATGGCGCAATTTAACAGCCTTCGAACGCGGGATGATTGTAGGTGCTCGGAGCTGTGTAGCGAGCATCAGCGAAACAGCAGCATTCGTGGGATGCTCAAGAGCAGCCATCGTTAAAGTATTTAAAGACGGGATGGTTAGCTGGAAGACGGGGTCTGAACGTTCGCGTTGTGGCCACCCGCGGATGGTTGATGATTGGACAGAACGGAGACTGTCACGACTGGTAAAAGGATAACAGAAGGGCAACTGTGCATCAAATCACTGTTGACCTTAATCAGGGGTCCTATAAAACGGTCTCTGAATTCACTGTCTGCCGCACACTGCATCGCATGGGATACAGAAGCCAAAGACCTGCCTGCACACCTATGCTGTCTGCAGCCAACAAGTGGAATCTACTCCAATTCGCTCAGGAGCACAAGGACTGAACATTTGAGCAGTGGAAACAAATCATGTGGTCTGACGAGTCATGATTCCAGTTACATCATGCAGATGGCCGCGTGAGAATCTGGTGGAAACAGCACGAAAGCATGGACCCCGCATGCATGAGTACAACCCTTCAGGCCAGTTCGGGCAGTGTTACGGTTTCGGTAATTTTTTCCTGGCATGCATTGGGTCCGTTAATACGTGTTGAACAATGTCTGGATGTCACAGCACACCTCCGTATTGTTGCCGATCAAGTCCACCCTGTCATGTTGATGGCGTACCCCAATGGAGATGGCTACTTCCATCAAGACAATGCTCCATGCCACAGAGCTCGTATTGTGCAGGAGTGGTTTCAGGAACATGAGGGGGACTTTACCTTACTTCGGTGGCCCCCACAATCTCCAGATCTCACTCCAATTGAGCATTTGTGGGATGAAGTCAAACGAACCATCAGACGGCTGGATCCACCAACGTCCAATCTAGCACAACTAGACAGTGCTATCCATCAGGCATGGTGTCAGATTCTCCCACCACCTTCCAACATCTTGTGGAATCAATGCCACGAAGAATCACCACAGTATTAAAGGCAAAAGGTGGCCCAACGAGATACTGACAGGGTGGTCATAATAATATGCTCACTCAGTGTATGTTTCCTAAACTGGAGCTGTGTTCATGGCTTAAAATTGAAACTCAAGGGACTGCAAAAGAGTCCTACCAGGAATCTGTAGAGGCCTGTGGAGCTGATACATTACTATACAGTGAGTGAACACTTCCAAGTTGTTGCATACGATTGCGAGGGCTTGATCCTTACTCAAGAAATATGCAGTGGACAGACTAAATACAAGTCACATTTCTTGCAAAACAACCTTTGTGAAGCCCTGTGGAGGAAATAGTTTCACTTTCTCACTACTTCATCCATTATCCTCTATGATAATGTCCATTGTCATGTGGCTGGTGTTGTGATGGACCTGCTCGTAACATGGGGCTGGGTAAGTGATGTACCACCTTCCAAACTCTCCAGATCTTAGCCCCTGTGACTTTGATGTATTCCCAAAGCTTAAAGAACCCCTGTGGAGCATTCAGTTCCACACAAATTCCACCCACTATATGTGCAGTACACTGCTCCATCCATACATCTACAGGCCGTGAAGTATGAAGTTACCATGGTGATTGAAAAAGTTCATGGACCATGCTGGGGAACTATATTGAGGGATTGCAGGAGGAATCTTTTGTATGCCTTTTCTGTACTTATCTGTTTAATTGTGATTATTATTAAATTTCCAACCCATGTATATATAAAAAATCTTTTTTAAAGAGCATTATATCAATGGTCTAACTTACCCTTTGTAGTTCATCAAATACGGGATTATCTACATGCTGGAATAAAGAAAATTGATTTCTAGTTATATAGCTGATAATTCTATGCTGATAATTCTATTCTATACCTTAACTTATACAAATTTATATATTCAGATACGTGGAAAAGGAACAACATGACAATTTTTGAAAGTTCAGGAAAGATAGTTCATTATAAAATTAACAAGAAATTAATTACACATATATTTTTTAATTACTATTATTGAAAACAAAAATCCGCTTATGTTGCAATCTTTAGAATTTCATTTCGAGCAATACCATATATACTCGTGTATAAGCCGACCCGCGCATAGGCCGACCCCCTGTTTTTGAGCCCAAAAAGTGGAAAAACGCCTTGACCCGAGCATAAGCCGAGTCAAGAAAGGAAAAAAAATGCAACGCTTGAGGGAAAAAAAATTTTATTACAAAAAGAATAAATTTATAATAAGAACATCAAAATAATATATTTTAATTATAACCGTATTAAAATATTCTTGGACGATTTTCAAGTTTGGGGCAAACTTCCGCCACTAGGCCTATCTCAGTTTGCTTTCAAATTCGAACCCATGATTACCTTGACCCCCTTAAATTGTTTTACACACGATTTGAATCACCCTATATAATCTTTAAAATTACAACGCTAAACAGATACAAAAAAATTATTTGAAGTATTTTATATTTTATAAACCGTTTTTTGTTAACTCCACTTATAAGAGTTTTCATCAACTCTGACCCGCACATAGGCCGAATGTGGTTTTTAGTGGTCATTTTTTGGAATAAAAAAAAATCGGCTTATACGCGAGTATATACGGTAATCAATTTATTTATAGAATGCTTTTTCACAACAAATTGTCCCTCCTCATTTATGTCAACACTGATAATATTAATTTTAGGAAGGTAACAAATATAGTATTATGATCTTTCTTATAAAAGATAAATTCTAAGCTCACATATAACTTTGATAAAGGTATAAATAAATAATAAATAATGAACGGATATATATTAAGAGAAGGACGAGACACAAGAACCCTGGAATGCAATAAATAATAATTATTAATTAAAAATACAAATTAAATAAAAAATAAGATATAATAAACAAAAATAATTAATCAAAATCAAAATAAAAAGCTGACGTTTCGGATAGAGACTATCCTTTATCAAAGCAAAAAAGGATAATTCTCTAAAAGCAAATAGAATATTAGAGAATTATCCTGAAGTTATGAAAGTTGTACTAACGGACGGGTTTATATATAGTTTGCATGGGGAATAGTAAGACTGTATTGGCTGAAAAACAAGAAGAGAAACAATGAGATTAATTAGAAGAACTGTTGGGATAGGACAGGACGGAGGACAAATAGGAAATAATAAGGGGGCGGTGAGAAAAATGCAATAGGATGACACATGAAATTGAAATTATAAAAAAGTTTAGGAATGATAGGGTGCCTAGCAAAAATATTTCGTAAAATTCCCTGAATTTTCCTGATTATCAGCAGACAAAAAAGGCTGTCATGAAAGAATATTATTGACATTGTTCAAAATTTTCGATTTTATGATTCCCTGACTGTTCCCGGTTAAAAAAAAAAAAAAAAAGAACGACTTGCCTTAACGACTCTAATTACGATTTTAAGAAAGTCTTCCTCTGCACACTTGATGTCTCTTCTCTCTACACTAACATTCCTCATGATGATGGAATTGAAGCTGTTCGCAACAGTCTCGAGGCTAACAAACCTTTCCAAGTTCCTTCTACTGACACAATCTGCCTTCTCCTTAACACCATTCTAACCTCCAATTTCTTCACTTTTAACAATGATTATTATATCCAATCCAGTGGCACTGCTATGGGCTCCAAAATGGCTCCTAACTATGCCAACATTTTTATGGGGGAGGTGGAAACCAAACTGCTTTCCACGTCTCCCTTGAAGCCGTTAGTCTGGCTACGGTATATTGACGATGTTTTCCTGATCTGGCCACATAATGAAGACTCTCTCCTATCTTTTATAACCCACTCTAACTCCATCCACCCCTCTATCAAGTTTTCTCACAATTATTCTATCACAACTGTTTCTTTTTTGGATGTCTCTATCTCTATCACTAACAACAAATTGTCTACTAATCTCTATAAGAAGCCCACTGACAGGCACCATTACTTACACTATGATAGCTGCCATCCACGCCATTGCAAGGATAACATCCCTTTAGGTCAGTTAACTCGCATCCATAGAATATGCACTAGTCAGTCTGACAAGGACTTCCATGCTAACGCCCTTACTCACTCCCTTAAAGCAAGAGGCTACCCCAAATCTGTCATACGCGCTTCTATCTATAAGCATCGCAATTCCTGTTCTAACAACAATCCTAAACCTTCTCCAGCCAGGGCCACACCTACGTTAGTTCTTCCTTATCATCCAACCCTCAACAGTATTAAAAATATCCTAAGGAAACATCAACATATAATTGACAACTCTCCTCTTCTCCATTCCATTCTACCTGAACCACCTAAAGTTTCTTTTAAACGGACATCTAATTTTAAAGATATTCTGGTCCATGCTGCTATTACTAAACCACGCACTTCCATTAAGGGATGTTCTCCTTGCAATGAAAAGCGTCGTGGCGGTTGCCATTTTCTTAACCCTGCTACCTTCATTTCCAGCAGTGCTTCCTCCTTTACTTTCAAAATTAACCAGAACCTGACCTGCACTTCTCACAATCTAATTTACCTGTTACATTGCAAAGTATGCCAGAAACAGTATCTTAGTGAGACAGGCAATACCATACATGCCAGATTTGCCGGACATAAATTCGACATCCTTAGCAATGCTGACACCCCTGTCGCTAAACACTTTAATTCCCCTGGCCACTCTTTACAGGCCATCAGCCTTTATATTCTTCGTAGTAACTTCCATAACAATAAAGAGAGAAAGCAATTCGAGTCTTTTCTTATTTGGAAATTCAATTTCCTCACCCCTAATGGCATTAACCTTAGCAAAGGCACCATTCCCTCATTACCTTTCCCATATCCCTCTCCAACTTCAGCTATTCCTTAATTTGTCGCAAGCTCTATGGACCTTTTTCTTTTTACTTTTTTTTTTCTTTATCTTATCTTTTATTTCTTTATTTCAATGTTCTTTCATATTTTTCTACCTTTGACCCGATGCTCGTACATGCGGGACTATTTTACAGGGTATCTAGCGACCGGGAATTGTCAGGGAATTTTTTTATTTTTTATTTATTTATTTTATTTATTTTTTTTTTATTATTTTATTATTGATTTATTTATTTTTTTTATTATTTTTTTTTATTTTTTATTTATTTATTTATTTATTTATTTTTTTTTTAACCGGGAACAGTCAGGGAATCATAAAATCGAAAATTTTGAACAATGTCAATAATATTCTTTCATGACAGCCTTTTTTGTCTGCTGATAATCAGGAAAAATCAAGGAAAATTCAGGGAATTTTACGAAATATTTTTGCTAGGCACCCTATTATTCCTAAACTTTTTTATAATTTCAATTTCATATGTGTCATCCTATTGCATTTTTCTCGCCGCCCCCTTATTATTTCCTATTTGTCCTCCGTCCTGTCCTATCCCAACAGTTCTTCTAATTAATCTCATTGGTTTTCTTCTTGTTTTTCGGCCAATACAGTCTTACTATTCCCCATGCAAACTATATATAAACCCGTCCGTTAGTACAACTTTCATAACTTCAGGATAATTCTCTAATATTCTATTTGCTTTTAGAGAATTATCCTTTTTTGCTTTGATAAAGGATAGTCTCTATCTGAAACGTCAGCTTTTTATTTTGATTTTGATTAATTATTTTTGTATATTATATCTTATTTTTTATTTAATTTGTATTTTTAATTAATAACTATTATTTAAATAATAAATAATAAGATAAATAATCAAATTTTTGATTTGAGCTTGAAATTCATAAAATATACAAAAAACTCTCATTTGCCTCCATCCTCTTGCGATCAAGAGAGATACCATATTTTAAGTCCTTTTCATGTCCTTAATGTCAAGTATCCTTAAATTTATTTATAGGTTTGGAAAACCAATATTCTGAGCAGTGTTCTTAGTCACTGAAACCACAGGTACATTCTTGGGATAGGTCTAAACAACTAAACAATATGGTGGCAATGAAGGAAAATTACCGTATTTTACGGTAAATAGGCTGCAGTGCTGAAATTTATCATTTTCAAAAAAAAAAAAATATACATAACAATATAACATACAGTACTAAAATTTGAATAATTAGAATCCTTAACTAAAATCCTTTAAAAAAGTCTCTTCCAAATTTTCTGTCTATTGTTCACTTTCTTCATTGTCCTCCTCTTACCTTGCTTGTGACCGCTTGCTCTGCAGGCCAAAACAACAGTGAAGAAACTTATATATAATAAAGTAATAAAGTAAATAAGCCAGAAACTGTGGATAAGATGATATGCTAACCAGGAAAAAAGAAACCACTGTATTACAATAGAATAATTTAATACCATTAACAAACACTAGCAAAATAATAAAATGCATTAATAATAATACAAACACGTATGTATATTTCAAGAGCCAAGCCCTCCTCTTTAGTGTGTACGGACGGGAACCGAAGTTAGAAAGTTTTGGGAGAAATCCCCTTATATATGTTAACATAACCAATCAAATAAAAAAGCTTAAATCCTTATAAAGGAGCAAACCAATAAGAACAAATTAAGGTCAAGATAGGAAATAATGAGAAACTTTAACCAATCAAACACTGGGATTGGTCCGAAGTCCGAATTTAGTAGTTGGTTGGTTGATTGTTTACTTGTAATCTCCAAGCTTTCTAAAAAGTTAAGTAAATGAGGATCTTTGTTGGAATGTAATTTTTCCACCCAACTCGGATCATAATCGTGTCCCTGATTTATAACATGGTCACCGAAAGAGGAAACATTTGTTCTCCCATTCTTTATGTGAGAGAAATATTCACTAATTCGTAATTATTCTTTGGCTCTAGCCATAATAACAGCAATCACATGGGCCAAATGTTAATTTATAAATGCCTGGTCTGTCTTCTTTCGGTAACCTATCTTTGTACTGCCAATAGCTTTCTTTAGGGTATTGTCATTCTTGTAGAGTAATTTAAAGCCAAAAGATTTAGCTAATTTAGTGAGGCACTTATTCAGTTGTCTGTTATATGGATATTGAAGCTTTATTCCCAAGTATCCCTCTTTCAGATACGTTAAAAGCTCTTGAAGATTGTTTGATTGATAATGATGTACAATTACCCTTATAAAGAGATTTAATGTTGATTATGAACTTGATTTGGCCACAACAACTTCTTCACTTTTAATGGCAACTTCTACCATATGAATAATGGCACGCCCATGGGCTATAGCATTAGCCCCTTTCTTGCCAATTTGTTTGTTAGAAACCTTGAAAATCAAGCATTAAAAGAATTTAAATATTTTCCTAGATTGTGGTTCCATTATGTGGACGATATTTTTGCAGTTTATAATTGAAAGATATTCCTCTGTTTGTTAAAAATCTCAATCAACTTTGTCCTGCCATTAAATTCATATATGAAAAAGAATGTAATAACCAATTACCATTTTTAGATATACTTACCAGCTGATTCAACAATTGTTTAAGTTTCAATATTTATTGTAAGGATAATTATTGCCCGAGTTTTATCCATAATCTGTCCAATCATTGTTTTGCTCATAAATTGGCTGTGTTCTACCACCTAATTATGAGAACTTTCAAATTACCTCTCAGCAAAGAGAACTGACCCAAAGAACTAGATGTGATTAAGGAATTTGCTACAAGAAACGGCAGCCAATCATTGACAAGCTGACAAAGAAAATCTTCGGACATCTGAATATACAGACGATTACAACAGTGGAAAAAACAGAAGAAAAGAAGTAATTTTTTGTTCTTCCGTATAACAGACAACTGAATAAGGGGCCGTTCAAATATTACGTAATGCAGTTTGGAGGGAGGGGAGGTCTTTTAAAACATTACGGTGTGTTACAGAGGAGGGAAGGGGGGGGGGGTCAAGCAATGCCTTACGTAACATTAAGTTTTTATTAAAATTAAAAAACCAAGCAAGTGAGAGTCGTACTCCCGCACCGGAGGTTCCATACCATCACACAGTAAATTTGTTTTTTGTATATTATTTACCAAAAAAGTGTGTTTTTTTTCTTTCAGTTCGGGACCCTTAGCGTGTTCAATAGTTGTCAATTTTCTTGTTTCACCATCCAAGTGAAAATGCGCTTCATCTGTCCAGAGGATATTCCATGGCCATTCTGCATCGACTTTAACACAAGCAAGAAACCGAAATGAGAATTGGAGTCGATCGTCACAGTCATGTGGAAGCACCTGCTGCACAAGTGAAAGTTGGTACGGATAATATCAAAGGATATTCCGCATGATCTTATGAATAGTTGAAAGTGTCCTATCCAATACCTGTACTACACGCCAGACAGAGGTGCTACCATGGGAATTTGCAGCTCTGTCCTCTTCCACCTGAAGCGAAAGCTCCTCTAATGTGCCTGCAGACATGAATTTTCTTCCTTTGCCAACACGAACTGACAATGAACCTGTTTCTTCAAATTTCCTTATCATTTTTCATCATCTACTATAATGCAAAAAATTTTTTTTCTACAATAAAATCATAACACTGGCCCCACAAACTTGAAAACCCCTTTGATAATCCCCCCAATGACATTTGCATCTAAACAAAAATTTGAAACTGATGAAATTTGGTGTTTCAAAACGATTTCATGCAAAAAAAAACACTTGTGGGGTGCATGCTTTCATACCATTTCCACCAAATTGTCACTCTGCCATCTGCATGATGCAGCTGGAAACGTGATTCATCTGATCACCTGACTTTTTTCCAATGCTCGACTGTCCAATCCTTGTGTTCCTGTGCCTGTTCCTGCTGCTAGGCATCGTGACATGGACGCAAGAAGTGCGCAGTATGTGTCCGATGGTATGGCAGTCCATTCCGCTTGAAGCGCTATCCACAGAGGTTCGAGAGTCAGAGGTGGAGGGTCCAGCTGCCGTACATGGCGATCAAGGTGCTCCCACAGATGTTCGATTGGACTGATGTCCGGCAAATTAGCGGGCCAAGGAAGCACTTGAAAGTCAGTAGAGTATTCCTCAAATCAATCCAGAAGGTCACGTGCCTTGTGGCAGGGCGCACTGTCCTGCTGGAACACTACATCACATTGGGGGAACATCGTGAGCATGTACGGGTGTGCACCTGGTCCACTATGATTGATGGATAGCCACAGGCATTCAAATTGCCTTCTAGACGAATCAGTGGATCCTTCACACATGCATAGTACCCCACCAGCCTGTTTCCGGCCCACAATGGCCTCCTGCAGTCTCATTTCATGACATTCACGACACACTCACCATCATTCATCAATCTTATGGAGCATAAACCTTGACTCGTCAGAGAAGGCGACCTTAGCCCACTCGGCTGTGGTCCAATGGCGGTGCTCACCCCTGGTCAACATGGATGCAGCAACCATGCGTCGACTGTTCAGGCCCATCCGTAGCAGGATGCGTTCAACGGTAATGTCGGATACACGTCTGTTGGCACCACTGTTGAATCTGGTAATCAGTTGATGGGACTGTGGCTCTCCTGTCACCTTTTACGAGTCGTCGTAGGCGCCATTCACCCCGTCGGTCGATGGCTCGTAACATTTTACAGTGATGGCATTGGGACGCGATTTCTGTCCCTGCTGTCCACTCTTTCTACACCTTCACTACAGCAGACCGTGAACAGTTCACAAATCGCGCCGTTTCGGAGATGGTGCCACCCTTGCTGCAATAGCCTATTATCATCCCTTTTTGGTTGTCCTTTAAATCCGGACGTTTACCCATCTTCAGGCTTGTTCACCTATCGTTTGATGCACTAGCTTTAAAGCTTTCTCAGCCTGTTATGCAAATTGATGCACTAGCTTGTAATTGTTGTCGGGGCGAACTATTCGTGTACCTTGAAGGGGTGCTGGTCATAATTCATTGATATGACTGTGTATACATGAGTGTAAAGCAGGGGCATCACACAAATGTAAACATGTAGCAGAAGTAGTTTATTTTTATAAAACAAGAAAGACATCATGGGAAAACTCATTTTCCACCATGTATCTTCCTGTCGGTTTTCCTTAACTTGGTTCATTTTACAAGGCATGTATAACATTGTTCAGCTAGAAGTGAGAGTTGTTTTTTTTAATGGTTAAATATTGTGTGCAATTATGATGGATGATTTGGTTTGTCAGTTTTCTTGTTGCCCACGAAATGTCTGGAGCAGATTTTCGAGTATTGTGTTGGTATCTAGTCTGTGGGATCATGAAATGAAATCATACATTAAAATATCAATTTAATTAAATATTCAGTATTATAAAATTTAGAACAATAAATATTTTCTTCTCTCGTTTTACAGCTTGGATCCACTTTTAACTTCTGTCTTGATGCCATTTCTCGTTTAGAAATGAATAAAATGATGCCTCCGAATCTTTTCTTTATGTGCTGCTGCATCCATAAACGCAAAAAAATGGTCCTTCCAACTCTCTTATTTTTTTCCATAACTGTTTAGAAGAGATCACTATACGATAACCTGTATATGTTTATCACTATCATTTTTTACAAACACGCCATTAGAGGCACTACAATCTATGATCTCAAGGCTTATAATTTAAAACTGTGGACTTAGCCCTTTATGGCTAATTGGAACAACACCCTTAGCTCTAGCGAGATCCTGTTGTCTAGCATTTTAAATTGCCTTGTTGATGATGCTGTGGAGAACAATTCCATACCTAGAATTGTTGATAAGATGAGCAAAAGCTGCTAAAATTATTGAACCCTTGGAACTGTTAGTTAAATAATATGCCTGTGAATGTTTGTAAGCTAAAAGTTGTCTCTCAAGCTAGGTTTTCAGTAAGCCTACCATCAACCTCGAAGGGCAGAAGAAGAGTTTTAGCAAACCCTTGGAGCCACTTCAGGATGGATAACAGGCTTTGGCAAGTTTTTGAAGCCCCTGAGATGTGAAAAGGCATATTCAATGCAGACACGATGCTGGGAGTGTGTGTGAGTAACCACTGCAGACTTCAAAAGAGTTAGCGCAGCCACGTCTGGAACAGGAAGACAACAAACCTGATCGTATGTGTATGCCTGGAGAAAATAGAAGCCAGTCAGGAGTGGACAATCCTTGTTGCCACCTCACGATATCCCAAGTGCAGTTCTCGGTTGATCAGAGACACTTTTTGCCACATTTCTCGCTCTTTTCCACCAGAAATCACTTAAATGTGTGGATTTCTATAGGCGTGCAGACTTTTTTGCCAGTTTTTGCGTCATTGCCACCTAGTAGCAGGTTAGTGACTTAGACTTTAAATTAGTAGACTTTAAATAATCTACTTATCCAAGAAGACATAAATGTTACCTCAGGCACTCGATAAGAGAGTGTTAAACTGTTGGGACCATACTTACTTACTTACTTTTCAAACCCGCTTATCCGTTAGGGTCGCGGGGGCAGCAGCCCTATGGAGGATCTCCAGCGATCGCGATCTTCCGCCATCAGGCGCATGTCATCCCTGGTAATATCCAAGCGACTCGAACCCAGATTCTCCATGTAGTCTAGCCACCTGGTTCTAGGCCGACCCCTTGGTCTCTTACCCACCGGCTTGGAAAATAACAACTGCCTAGGAAGACTAGTTTGCGGCATCCGTATCACGTGGCCATACCAGCGCAACTGTTGGGACCATTAGTGTAGTAATTCATTTAAAACGTTACACTAAATATGCCTTGCACCCTGTGATGCATAATGGCACTATAGTTTGGATGACAGAATATTGGTTCCCTTAGTCTCTCTATACCTGCCTGAACATTAGTTGTTATTGATTAAGTCTCTTTTTAAGAGGAACTGTGTTTTCCTTCTGATAAACCAATTTTTATCGGACAGTTCTTGCTTAAGGTATTAAAAGTAAGCTTAAAACTGTTCCAGGACAGTTGCTGTATGGTAAACATACTGGTATTAAGAATAGTAAAACTGTTCAGAGGGGGAAGCAAAATAAATAGAATTTAATGGGTGGTACATTAAAAGAAAGAACCCCAAAACTTAAGAGTAAACGTGGCTCGTTAAAAGACTTTTATTTTGGTTTAAAAATTGCGATATTTATTTATAAAATATAAAAATTCTGTGCAAAAGAATGTTCTATACAATATGATTTAATTGAGGAATAGGCATTGCGATCTCAATTACAAAAGAAAATATTTCTCGGAACAAAATAAAGAAATACTTAAATGTACGTTAAATATAGCAAAACACTGTAACGAGAAATATCAATCGCTACATTGAGTGACTTGAGATTAAATATAAAAAAAATTGAGACAGACCAATTCCTTATAAAGAATAAGGAAAAGAAATTTCAAAATTCCCATTTAATGTCTAAAGAAAGACTGCGAAATAATAATTAATTATTAATGGGGAATAAGATTGAAAATGTGCCGCATGGCGTCCCTTATGCGCGTTATTGTTGAAATAGCATTAAAAGAAATTTCATTATTACCTTATGGGTAAACCTGCAAAACAATGCTGTTCGGTAAAGAATCATGGCTGCCGCGAGAAAGTGAGAAATTCAATAAGAAACTAAACATCGAACGGCAGGGTAGGAGTAATTTGTAGAGCAATGGAATGAAAATGATAAATGGAAGTTGAACGTCATGCTGCAGGCTAAGAAGGACGTGGAGGACCAGAAGGAGGGACGACTGATCAAGCCAGAAGCTGGAAGTGATCTGTCTAAAATAAACAAAAAACAGTAACCGCGGAAAGAACATCAACAATAGTGGGACACATCCTCGTGATCACGAAAATTATTCGCAGGGCACAACTAGCTGCAGACAGTGATAATCACGTGGAGATTTTTTAATTAACATTTATTAAAACAATATATACTCAACAATCACTGTCTGCAAAAGAGTAAAAAAAACTTAAAGAATAGAAAAAATAGAATAATTAATTACAAATAAAATTATATCTATTTTTACATAAAAAATCTGAGATTTCCCGAACAAAGCCCCCTGTAATTTTCTTGAACACAAAAAAATGACAGTCATTTGTACAAATAGAAGTTTAGGTACTGACATTACATATACAGATTCAAAAAAAAATTGTCTAAGTTACAATAAACATAAAAAAAAATTTATGTCTTTATTATTTCCTTTCATTTTTGTGTGCGCATACAGCATATTTTGCTTTTTTAGCAAAAGAAGACAAAAAATATATTTTGCATTTTGGTATACCATAATTAAAATGTATATTAAACATACAATACGTTAATAAATGTAAAAAAAATATACATATGTAGTAAAAAAACAAATGTAGTTACTGCCTTCACGTAAGGTAAGAACAAGCCCAAAAAATATCCTTTTGTGATTTTAAAGCTAAAGTCATTTAACAAAAAATATTGCGTTTAGAACCCCTCTCATCGCGCGAAGTAATAACTTTGCAATTATGAAGTTTAAAGGAACAAGATAAACTTTGTAAATACCCTCGTGTAGGCCAGCAAACCAATGAGTTAAGTAATTTAATATAAATAATTACTTATCCTGCTCAGATAAGGATAACCAATCTAGGAATCTGTGTAAAGCAGGGGCAGGTAAAGGTTTGGTTAGTGCGTCTGCCGGCATGTCGGGCGTCCATTGAATATAATTGGCACTCGTTAGCCTAGGGAGGGAATGACCCTCTTCAAAATATGATTCCTCCATATTGTATTAAAATAAAAGAAAGAAACCACGCTCTGCTACCATATGTTCAGAGGGGGAAGCAAAATAAATAGAATTTAATGGGTGGTACTTTAAAAGAAAGAACCCCAAAATTATGAGTAAACGTGGCTCTTTAAAAGACTTTTATTTTGGTTTAAAAATTGCGATATTTATAAAATACAAAAATTCTGTACAAAAGAATGTTCTATACAATATGATTTAATTGAGGAATAGACATTGCGGTCTCAATTACAAAAGAAAATATTTCTCGGAAGAAAATAAAGAAATACTTAAATGTACGTTAAATACAGCAAAACACTATAACGAGTAATATTAATCACTACATTGAGTGAATTGAGATTAAATATAAAAAAAATTGAGACAGACCAATTCCTTATAAAGAATAAGGAAAAGAAATTTCAAAATTCCCATTTAATGTCTAAAGAAAGACTGAGAAATAATAATTAATTATTAATGGGGAATAAGATTGAAAACGTGCAGCATGGCATCCCTTATGCGCGTTATTGTTGAAATAGCATTAAAAGAAATTTCATTATTACCTTATGGTAAACCCGCAAAACAATGCTGCTCGGTAAAGAATCATGGCTGCCGCGAGAAAGTGAGAAATTCAATAAGAAACTAAACATCGAACGGCAGGGTAGGAGTAATTTGCAGAGCATTGGAATGAAAATGATAAATGGAAGTTGAACGTCATGCTGCAGGCTAGTAAGGACGTGGAGGACCAGAAGGAGGGACGACTGGTCAAGCCAGAAGCTGGAAGTGGTCTGTCTGAAATAAAAAAAGCAGTAACCACGGAAATTTGAGCGGACCATTCAGCTAATTCAGAAGATGCCGTTTTTAAGGTAGTCATAAGCTCTTCAGAATCTTTATTCCCTGCCAACAACACCACATCGTCCGCATACATAATCATATTAACCTGGTTTAATCTGACAGGCAAATCATTAATGTATAAAGCAAATAGTAATGGGGATAGAATTGAACCCTGTGGTACTCCCTGATTTCTAACGATAGTAGTTGAATTAACTCCATCAAAAGTCATATAATATTTCCTGTTGTTGAGAAAACTAGAAATCCACTCTAAAGGGGGCCACTGATGTTCTATCTTAGATAGCAATAATTAAGTAGACACTGAATCAAATGCCTTTGCAAAGTCAACAAATAAACCGGCAACCAAACTGTTATTCATCATCTCATTGGTGAATAATACTAATTGATGTTTTTTCTAAAAATTTAGAATTTGTTTTATTTATTTAATTTTGCATTTTTATTCTCTTCATCCAATTGGATTGGGGTTTTTTTCCCATTTGTTTTCCTTCGTTTTTTTTTTTTTATACGTTTTTATTTAACTTGCTTTTCTGTGTGTCTGGCTGAGTCAAATCTTGTAATCAGTATTGAACCAAATTCCTGAGAAGCTAGAGAGCTGAAACTTGATACGCATATTAAAAAAAAATTCTCAAATCGCTTTACTGGTTCGTGTTCTTATGCCACAACAAGAAATACATTATAACAAGGGTTAATGTATCCATGGTTTATTGTTCCAAAATTAAGCTTTATAATTGTTGATGCTGACTTGAAGAGATAAGAAGTAATAATAAAACATAATAAAGGCGTGTTTTGAAAAAAAATAAAAAAAACTTTTTCCCCCTCATCTTATTTTAATAGTTAATAAGAGATGATATTTATTATGATGCATATTAAAATATAGATGGAATGTATACAAATATCAAATATTAAAAATACAAGTTAAAAATTAGTTTTTCAGTTTTCAATTATATTTTTTAGCTAATAAAAATAAAATGATATTACTTTCTATGAAATGATCTTTAAAAAAATTTATGAAGAAAAATGGCTTAAAGAATAATTATTGGGTGTTCTTTGAGGATTTTTTTACACGCCATACCTCAGATGTTTAAATTATTGATGAAAAAAGGAAATAAAATTCCACAGCCTGGGATCGAACCAGGAACCTTCTGCATGGTAAGGCTCCTGGAATTTTCTTTCCTATTTTTCATCAAAAATGGCTTGTTTTCTTGTACCCAGCATTCTTGATAATGTGTTTTATTAATTGGAGTTGGAAATTAATTTCTTTAAATTAAAATATTTCTTTGTTTCTAATTTTTATAAGTTGTTAAATAAAATTTAATTTTATTGTACATAAAATATGAATAGCTTAAATAAACTGTGATCTTGAAAACAAAAGAAAGGGAAAACATCCTTCCCGTTTGTCCATCTAGTTGAAAACCACGTGTAGAGTCTCTACTAGCACGTATAAACTGATGTTTTGATGTGCTCTGCGCATGCACAATACCTAAAACCTGCATCTGCGGGTTTGTTTTGGTGCTTGGAGATGTTAGCCGCACAAATACGATGTTGCTAATTGCTCTGCAACGGGTGCTAGCATTTTTGGTCAAGTGGCTGGCACCATCATGTCTTGCCCCCTCCCCCCCTTTACGACGGGAAAGGGGGTAGTGGGGGACATAGTGTCATGACTTCTGACCTACAACGCAGCCTTAATCACTATACGAAACCTAAATTTTACCAGTATTAAGCTAGCTTAGGTTAGGTTACCATATTTATTCCATTATAATGTGCATCTTGTATAATATGATTCCACTTTCAGATGGATCATTCCATATCAAATCATCCAGCAATGTTAGGAAATGACACCCTCACAGAAAACCTCACAAAACCTTGTGTAATTTGTGTAATTGAAGTTTACCTAGATATATGAACATTTCCAAAATTTTGTGACCAGTGATCAGTATACATGATGTTCATATGTTTTAAGATAATATGTGTTATTGCCTTGTCGGCATTTATTTCGTATTTTTCGTGTTGTTGCATTTTATTTTTCACCATAAAGGAAAACATTGCAATAGGCTATTAAGTGCATAGGCATTGTTGACTGTTTGATGCTTGTTTTTATTATTGCTTTATTTTTAATTTAGTAATTAGCAATAAATAATATTTTTTTGCTTGTAATATAAGAGTTGTGTTTTTCCAAACGTTGTAACAATGTCCGTGGACGTTGTCGGAGAGCTTTGTTGCAGCGGGAAGAATTTTGCAAAAAGAGCGTTTTTCTTTTATTATTGTTTGTTGGCGCTTGCTGTTTATGGGAGAAGACGTGTGTTGTAGAAGAGAAGCAAGCTTCAAAAGTGGACGATCAGCATCGTAATGGCGATGTTGAAGCTTGCCCTTTTAAGCAAAATGTTAGAAACTGTTATTAGGCAGTTGGCAAGATGAATTGAATCATTTGCTAACGTATTTTCCTGTCTCTAACATTGTCTATCTTCTTTTCTGTTTTGCGGACGCAACGTAAGTGTATCCCCGTTTTGGAACGCAGTCATGACGCGCATTCGAAGAGCAAAGGAACGCATATCGGCCTTTCGTCGTGCGCCTCTCCTAAGATAAAAAAACTACGACACATGGTGAGAACTTTCCTTTTCTTTATTTACCGTAGTTTTGTCAGCGGGCATTGATGTTCCAAAACGTTTGGACAAAGGCTAGCAATTTTTGCTCATCTGTTCTTTCGTCTTCTCCCCCCCCCCTCCCTTTGGGGAATTTGAGCCAGTGCATCGCCGCGCAGCGACGGCGACTGTGTCATTATATGCAGGTAGAAACTATATACTTGCCTGTGTTTCTCGACTTGGACGTAAGCGTAATTAAGCATAACGGAGAACTGATCAGGAACCTTGTAACAGTCAGGGGAACTGTGTACCTGCCACCCTGTAAAGTATTGGAATATTATTTGTAGTATAGATGCGTGTCACCAGTCGTGACTCTGATCACACTGGCCAATATGTACTTGTGTAAAGCTGAGCCCTCACAGATTATCCTAATGATAGTGGAAGTCTGTTGTTGTTGCAGATACATGGGTAAATGTGGATACACACGGTATTAAGTGGAACAGTGTCGTGTCACGGGAGGATAGTTCACAGAGCAGAGCGCTGTGTTAGTTGCTAGCGTTGAGCACCTGCGCATTTCTTGGGGTTACCGCTTCCCTCCTCTCCCCTTCAATCCTAAAGCTGGCGTTTGAATTCAGCGATAGGTATTGTAGGAGCTTTTAAAAGGGAAGCATGGCACGTTCTTGGGGTGCTCTCGTTCTATTACTCCCAGGCGTCCCGGCCGGTTCGTTGTGACTGCGATTGTCAGTACAGTGTACCACGTAGCCTGTTCAGAGCTGCTCACTGCGTTCTTGTTGACGCCTGCGTTGGCAAGAAGCCAAGAAGTATGATAATGTTGTTACTGTTTTTTAAATTAAGCATTTTAAATTAATTTTAACAAGGCACCCCATTGTTTTATTGTTGTTTAGCATACCTTTAGCTTTAACAAATATAATTATTGTTGTACTTGTTTAAGACTATTAAATTCTTATGTTCCCACCTCAACCACACTGCGTGTTTTGTCGATCTCCAATGCCCTCGCGAGTCTCCACCCTCCCTGCCATAGTGTGTGGCGGTTGATCTCTGTTTGGGTCTCATCGACAACCCACCCCCACACGCGGTTGGCACAATTTAAAAGATCTAAAGAAGTTATATGGATTCATGAACTTAGACGAGCTCGTTCATACATTTTTTGTAATTTAAAAATGCAATAGTTCCTACAATTTTTGCAGTAGAATTTTGATTTTTTTTTTTTTTTTAGTTAAAGAGGAAGGTTTATATTTTTATGTTCATGTTCTTTATACTGAATATTTATACTGAATATTTGTAATCTAAGTCTTATTAAAAAAATATAAATAATTTCTTTTAAACATACTTGATACAAGGGCATTATAATTTCTTAAGGTATTGCCCCCTCATAGATTCCTTTGAAAGTTTTACAATATTATTACAAATCTTTCTTTATGTCACACAAAAAGAATCAGTTGTAGAAATAATGGGAAATGTAGAAAAACTGATATTTAAAAAATTAATTAAATTGGTAATTTATGACTACCATTATCACCTGTTTGTGACTAAATTACTGAAATTCCCCTAACTTATGCTGAATATTTCATTGATGGATGTGCTGCACAGTACAAAAATTTTAAGAATTTCAGAAATATCTGCTACCACAAACACGATTTCAATGTAAAGTGCAGCTGGTCTTTTTTTGCAACCAGCCATGGCAAATCTCCCTGTGATGTATTGGTGGCATTGTTAAAAGACTTGTCACAAAAACAAATTTGCAAAGACAAGGTCTATATAAAGATCAAATACAGCATCACAGGTATTTGAATTCTGCCAGGAGAACCTACAAGGCATTTCAGTTCTCTTTGTTACAAAAGATGAAATGGTATAACTTTGAAATTGTCTTTTTCCACATTTTGAAAGTGCAAAAACAGTTCCTGCATCACATTATACCACTATCACCAATCAAGATTGTAGCAAAAAGGCTAAGCTCTGATGGCTGATTTTAGTTATCATGCATGATTTCTCTGCACTTCCGCCACTAATGCCAGAATGCTATGTGTGGCCCAACTGCTTTGTTGCATGTGCATATGACTCTTCTAGGTACTTGGAGATTGTTGAGAAAGTGAATGGTGAAGAAGGCGATGCATCCTCATGGACCATCCCTGTCCTTCTATTGGCCTGATAATGATTTTTATGACGTTGATTCATTTTCTCATATTCTAAGTGAAGTTGATATCACCACAGCAACAGGCCGTACTTATTCTCTAAGCAAAGAGTCTTCAAGATTAGTGGAAGGAAAGTGAAAAAAAAAAATATTAAAGTGAATCATTAAAGTGTCTCTCACATGTATGCAGATTGCAGCATCAGCATTTTGTGTAATGTTGACATAGTATTATTGATTTTTTTAAAAAATGTTCAAATATTATAAACGAAACTCTAGATATCATTGCATTGAGTTAATTCAGTTGTGACACAGAAATTACCATTGTAACAAAGTTATTGTTCATATCTTACTTAATGTATGAGTACATTTTATAGTTGGTAGTTTTGTTTTATATTGCATTTTTGGTTGCATTTGTATATTTTTATGTTCACTTATGTTGTTAATGTTTCTTGGGTACTTAACAGTACATATATTTCTATTAAGGATATTGTGGAAGTGTCAATGACTGAATGAAATGTTCTCAAAATTCATGATAAATTTTTTTATGAGTACCATTCATTTCTCAAAACTGATTTTTTTTTTGTGACGAAACTTTACTACATGTACTTGTAGATCGCTATCTAATTTGTTCAATGATTTTCAGAGGGGGCAAGTGTCCATTTTTTTTTTTTAATTTAACAAAAATATAAAAAATATAAATAAAATTAATCTATCAAATTTTATATGGCCAATTCCTTCATGTTTTCGTAAACTACATGCCAGAAAGAATATTCAGGGGAAAAATTGTCAGCCTACATTTTTCCATTTAAAAACTGCAGCCAATTTTCAAATTTTCACAATTTCCTTTGAAGTAACAAATGCATCAAACTTTCTGCAATTACTACCAACAGAATAGAGAGCAATAAAAACGGGCAAAAGTTCATGAAATTAAGTATAATAGCAGTACACAAAACCTTAGTTTTCAACTAGATAGTATGACTTGACATTGAATGACCCAGAGCCCAAAAAAAACAGTAAAAATTTTATACTCTTGTACAGTAGGGCCTCGACATTCACGGAGGTTACGTTCCCGAAAACTGTCGCGAATGTCAAGGTTACAAACTTAAATAAATTGCAGGGTTCGGGGGAACCAAGCCCAGAGGCATTATTAGAAAACCTACAAGAAATTCTTTCACACTCAACCCCACAGAGTACAGTATGTATTCTTTTTTACAGATGAAGTTTTATTAAAGTGTAAGGATAAATACATAGTAAAAAAGGATTATAAAAATAAAATTATATGTAAATGAAATTTTAAACGGAGGAACAGGTGTAGTATAGTGGGTTGTTTTCAGTTTTTCAACTGCATGTCTCATTTTCGCTGTTGAATTACAGTGCTACGTCAACCAAGAAAACCGAATTATGTAAACTGATTATGTACGTAACAAGTGGTTTAATGCGTGTTGAGCAGACATTTCATTCCTCTAATGCTGTTGTAATGTCAAAGTACAAATGGGGATGCTCAACGTCATCAGCATTAATATCTTCTGAACTTATCTCTTCAGGTTCCTGATTAACTGCACTCCAGCGTTGAATGTTAATTTCGACTTGTTCCATTGCAGAACACTCGGCTTTCTTGAAATACGCAAGAAGTGTTGTTGGCTGCGCGTTTTGTATCAGTTGTTTTTTTTTTTTAGTATAGCATTAGCAGTGTATCCAATCCGTTCCTAAATTTTAGGCTTCATTCCATAAAAGGATCAAACACCTGCTGCATCACAGAAGTAGATAATGAAACAGGAAAAAAAACGAAACTAAAAGCAACCGTAGCATACATATTTTTTTCCTCAGAGAAAAAAACCAGCGAATGTTTAAAACAATGCCACGAATGTCAAAACAGGTACCTAAAGGAATCAACCGTGAATGTTTAAAATCATGAATGCTGAAACCGCGAATGTCGAGGCCCTGCTGTATAATACGGTCACCATTTTTGACTTGTCGCAAGAAATAATATATGCCATAATATATGGTAAAAACCAAGGTTATTGGAATAATAAGGTTGCGCGCTCAGGAAGGTTCCGTCCTATTGGTCGAATTCAAGCAAAGCAGATGACGTCAGCCAGAGTCAAGCGGCACGGAAGGGACTGAAGCAACTGAACAGAAAACAATACAATCACAACGGTATATTGCATACAAAAAGTACAAAGGTAGCCCAGAAAGTAATGCACCACAATTTTTTTCTTTAACAATTATTTACTGAAACTTATACACACGAAAGAATGACATTTCCTCTACACTACCCATTTTTCCACATAATCTCCGTCCTGCTCTATGGCCTTCCTCCAGCGAGCCACAAGGGCATGTATGTCCTGTCAGTACCAGTCCTTGTTCTGCTCACGCACTCATGTCTTCACTGTGCGAATCACCTCTTCGTCATCCTCAAAATGTCTTCCACAAATGACATTCTTCAATGGCCCAAACAAGTGAAAGTCTGAAGGTGCTAGGTCAGGGCTGTAGGGTGGATGGGGTAACACTGTCCAACCCTATTTCGTGATGTGTTCCGACGTCCTCAAACATGCGTGAGGGCGAGCATTATTGTGTTGAAGCAACAATCAGTTGGGTTGTTATGGCGTTTAAGTTGCTGGAAGCTCTTCTTGAGTTTGGTTCACATATGCCTCAGAATTAATGGTGCTGCCTCTCGGCATCACATCAATGAGTATGACACCATCACAGTCCCAAAACATAGTGATCATGATCCTACCAGCAGAAGCAGTTGCTTTGAATTTTTTCTTCTGTGGAGAGTGCAGATGACGCCATTCCATCGATTGTTGTTTTGTTTTGGGCTCAAAATGGTGCACCACGCTTCATCAGCTGTCACAATCCGGGACAAGACGGCTTCCCCCTCAGCTTCAAAGCGTTGCAGCAATTCAGAGGAAATGTTTTTTCTCAGAGCTTTGTGTTCCTCCATAAGACAGCACGGAACCCATCGTGAACACGTTTTTGTGTAATCAATGTCAGTGAAAATCATGAACGTTTGGCAAAAAGTGTGCACGAAACTGTAAATACACCCATTTGGGTGACTTTCGGTGAAAATCAGGAATGTTTGGCAAAAAGTGTGGACGAAAGTGTTAATCCGCGCAATTGGCTGCTTTTCAGTGAAAATCATGCATAAAACAGCTAGTCTACTACAGGTTGAAATCAATAGTCATGAACAGTTATTTCAGCGGATAACTGACGGGTTGAGAAACATAGTGGACCTTCTCAGTCTACAATGCAAAACCAGCCATTGTTGCAAATGGGTTGGTCACGAAGACCGAAACCATGTCGGAATAAAAGGAGGGCGGAAGGAGGACAAAATGACGGCAAAGTGGACCGTTCTCCTATATCTGCCCGCTCCCGGGCAACAACAAGACGACTATGGGAAAAGTAATATCCATTTCTATTATTTTTCGTTTTGAAGGGCCCGTGATAGAACTGATTTTGTTAACATCAGTCAAGCAACGTATAAGGAATTTTTCACCCACACTTCCTTTGCTGATTGACAGCTCCAGCGCCAACTGCAGAGTCGTTCTGCGTCGGTCCTGACGAATGAGTGCATCAGCACGCTGCATCTTGTCAGGTGTGACAGCCGAGGATGGCTGCCCCGGCAGCGGCAAACCATGGAGCTCCATCGAACTGCTTTCTAATGGCCTCACCCTCTGTGCCCAGCGACTAACTGTACTTCTGTCGACTGCTGATGCTCCATAAACTGCACATAAGTGTTTGTGAAGGTTTCCAACAGTTTCTTGCTCCGCAGTGAGAAATTCAATGATGACATGCTGCTTGCAACGTACATCACTTACAGATGCCATGTTGTTCCATTGCTGCATGTAAGCTACTGTCAGAAGAAACAGAAACTTTGCGCGCAACTCCGAAAATTTCAAAGAATGCATATCTCAAGTTTTGCATTCATACCATTGTTGGGAATTTTTACAGTAAATACAGTTGTATTAGGAAATATGAGGAGTCTCATCTTTTCCTGTTTATATCAATAAGTCTGAATCAATCAGAATAAATGAAAATTGACTGAGTAAGCTTTCATCGACAAGAAAATTCTCAAATAGTCAAATTTAAAATAAACTATAAAAAAATTAGATGCATAATAAAATGAATTCAATGTTTAGGGTTATAGCAAAAGAGTCCTTGGGAAAAGAGAAGAATTAATACCTTCCACCTCTCTTTCATTCTGGCAACACGCTATTGCACAGTCGCAAACCATTTGAACAATAAAATTTCGAGTTTAATTACTCTATATTCACTTCATCAAGATGTAGGCAGTAGGACCAACAATTTTATTCCGAAATAGTTCTCGTGAGTTCCACAAAAGTTCCTAATAATGCCTCAATCAAATCAAAGTTCGCGCTGATTTATTTGCAAATCGCTCCACTTCGCCCACAGCCATACCAAATATCCAGGCCTGACAACTGAATTGATGGAGTGATACTAGAGGTCTGTGAGGCATCAGGTTGTCTGTTTACCATTTTGACACAGCAGATAATTTTTTCATATTACTGGAGTATTAATTTAACTTGTATAAACATATTTTGTCATCTTGTATCATTTGAATCAGAAACCTAATTAGAAACCTTTCGTAAGTATAATTTTTATAAATAAGAATTATTTTCAATTATAGTAGCCTATCATTATAACCAAGTATGCTAGGCTTAACATCGTGGCTAACTTTCAAAATGAGATATTATATTATAATACTTTAATATCATAAGTAATGGGTAGAAGTTGCTCTGTTCCTCATTGTAAATCCAATTATTATAAACCAGTAAGTAGCTTGTAAATTGCACACAACAATTTTTGTATTTCTAAAGGAACTGGATTTAAGCAAGAACTGGCTATTAAAAATTCGCAGTAAAAATTTCCCGCCAACCGCATTTTCAGGAGTTTGTTTCAAGCATTTTCACGATGACTTTATAATTAAAGAATAAATTTTCACAGACAAACAAGATAATGAAATCGTTATACTGTGGGGGTTACATCTTTTCTATCTCCTCACCCTTTTGTACTCTTCATTTGTTCCACACAGATGTGTGCCGTGCAATGCACGTTCTCGATTTCACAGAACAATTTCCACACCATGTTCTCTCATGCCAATACACCGTTCATTGACAACACTTAGGATTTGAAGCCCTGTGAATGACTTGCATTGCACGTTTCATGGATAAGCACTCATGGCGTTTATTCTCATCAAATCCTCCTCCTCGAGAGACCTTTTTCTCGTGCACTTTCTTTTGGAAGGAGCAAAAAAATTATATTTTTCAACCAATCACATTTCCCCATTCTCCCTCTTTTTTTTTTTTTTTTGAAAAAAAGTCGTTAACACTTAACGCGCGCTCACAAAATCGAACACCTCCCCTCAGCGATCGTTCCGCGCAGCCGGTCACATGGTCTCCCTGTTGTCGGACGCTTTCAGAGAGCAAAAACGTGTTTCCATGGAAACCTGAGGGGAAAGCACGTGCGAGGATTCGCAAATAAACAAACAGGGAAAAAAAGGGATTGCCGACCGACCGCGAGACGCAGAGAAAAGGGGAGAAGTGCCAATACAATTCTAAACAAATGAATAAAATTAAAAGGATTGAAATTAACAGAAAATTAAACACATATTAGGGCTAAAAAACGTCCTAAAATGTAGTGACATGCACATGCCATGTCACAATACATCGCGACAGAATAAAATTAAAAGAAGGCACCTATCCAACATTTGTTTCTGTAAATACACCTCATTTAAATGAAGCGTTTCCCAAAACAAGAAAGACATGGATGAAAGAGAACAGTTCAAATGAAAGCAGCTACATCTGCCTGCTGTTAGAAGAGAAAATTCAAAGTTAGATGAATTTCCGTTGAGAAGGGGGTTTCTTTCCATGGCAACTCGGAGCAAAAATGAGAAAGAAAAAATACTAGTTTTTGAGAGCAATGTCTTTATCAATGCATTCGAATATTGTATAATTACTAACATAATTGATCTATACTCTGTTGATAATTTACTAAGATACACAAGCAGAAAATAGATAAGAAAATTAGCATAATTTTTAGGTGACAAGAAAACTGTCACAATTGAAACATATTTTTTTAAAAATCATATTTCAAAGTTTAAGGAATTAACAATCACAGTAAAACAATAAAAGAAATTTAAAAAATTTTATAGAAAAATATTACAAGTAACCTATTCAAAATGCCTCACCGACATCTTGCACGATGTCATCAATTCAGTTCTCAGGCCTGGAGAGATATAGTATGGCTGTGCTTCATCTCTGGATGACGTCACATCACGCAGAGATCTTTTTGAGATTGTGTGAGAACTTGCGAGATCTGCTCTGAGCACGCAACCATAGCCTACAAGGATTAAGGGATAATCCTTGTAAGTTATGGCGCAATTTTATTATTCTAATAACCTTGAGTAAAAACCTCTTTAACTTTTACAATTTTAAATACGAGGGATGATCAAAAAGTAATGTTGCGTATTTTTTTTTCTCAAAAAGGAAGGCAGATATGAGAAAATTGCGATCTATAAAAGTTAGTTTGGTTCATTGTTAAAGTTTTCTGTTAGTGTCATGTGCATCCGCTAATAGCGACATGACAGTCAAACAAGATGGCGGGTCTCATTTCATCGTCCAGTGCTTTTCAGCGGCTGAGTTATGCGTTTTCTTTTTGCAAAGGTACTGAAACCAATCGATATCCATAAAGAAATTGTGTCAATGTATGGAGGTGATATCGTGCAGCTCTGAACAGTACAACGTTGGTGCAAGGCTTTTAAAGAAGGACGAGAGGACCTGCTGGACGAACATCACTCTGATCGGCCATGGAATCCATGACTGACAGCAACATTACCGCTGCGGAATCCCAAGTGCGGGAGAACCGGCGGATTACTGTGAGAGAAATTGCTGCAATGTTGTACATTTCTTAGGGGAAGCTGTACAACATTGTTCACGAGCAGCTCGGCTTTCGCAAAGTGTCATGCAGATGGGTGCCACGACAGTTGACAGCCGAACATCAAGGTGCTCGTATCGATGCTTGTTTGCTCTTTTCACCCGATACAGGGTCAGGATTTTTTGGAGCAAATCGTCATAGGCGATGAATCATGGGTCCACCATTTCATGCCCGAAACCAAAATGCAATTGGCGGTTTGAAAACACACCTCATCTCATACAACGAAAAAGTTCAAAACTGTGCCATCAGCCGGCAAGGTCATGTTGATATGTTTTTGGGATTGCTGTGGTCCGATACAGCTTGAGTTTCTTCAACCGCATACCACTGTCAGTTCTGAACGCTATAGAGGCACACTGAGGAATCTTCGAGCAGCCATACGCAGGAAAAGACCCGACTTATCAATGGAGGACATCGTGCTGCACCACGACAACGCACATAACCACACCACGAAACAGGTCACCGGCCTGTTGCAGCGATGGAACTGGGAAACACTGCTTCATCCTCCATACAGCTCCCAGTGACTACCATATCTTTGGACTGTTGAAGTCACTGGCCGGTCAACATTTCTGTGACGATGATGAGGTGAAATCAGTAGTTTGCAACTGGTTACCCACCCAACCAGACGACTTTCATCAACAGGGCATGGAAAAACTTGACCACCGCTGGGATCATTGCCTCAATCTGTTTGAGATTATGTGGAAAAATAAAAGTTGAATTGTTCTATCTAATGTACACGTGTTTATTTTTTACCGGTCACGATTTTAGAAAAAAAAAATACGTGACATTAATTTTTGATCATCCCTCGTATGTACACTTATTATTTATTTCATGCCTTTTAAATGGGTATGAAACACGATCGGAAAAAATGCAGCAGGACAAAATGCAACTACGTGTTTTGAAATGTTCATTTAGTGCTCCTGGTCTCAGTCTTGTATTATTAAATAAAATCAATACACATTAATGAGGCAGATCGACATTTTGTGATGTTGCTTCTACTATGCAACAATGAGCTTAATGAGTTTAATGATACCTTCAAAACTCACTCCACAATAGTAGAGAACAATCATTGAAAATCAGATCAAACAGCAGTTACATGATTCCTATGCAACAGATGCTTGGTCAAATATACCCTTCTATATTAAACTTCCATTCCCTGAAGCTAGATTACAATAATCTTCCCACCCAGGTAATGAGCAAATATATTTCTCCTTTCTTTGTATTAGACTTAAAGATTTCTTTTTGTGTATTGTGCCCGCAATAAACTTTTCAATATTAATTCTTATACATCTCCTCGTAGAACTAAGACTTTAATTCAATACTGAAGTCTCTTTATGATCAACTCTAAAACAATCCTTCATGTTTTAAGTACTATAGTTAATTGTGTAGGAAGGAAATAAATATTCCACTAAAATGAAATAAATGTAACACTTTATTTAACTGCCGATTCAAATTGGTAAACTCAGAGTATTATATTGATAACTATATGAGAATGATATGTATGTAGCTTAAATATTAGAATGCAAGGGCTCAAACTTTATGACAATGAACTATACTAAATAAGAAGCTTTCCCATACTTAAGATTACACGTGCAAATAAAACTATTCAATCAAAGTTTTACGCACTCTCTCTATTTTAAATTGAAGTGAGCTCATTTTAGTTTTTTATACGAAACATAAATTCACTTGTCACTTATCTGTATGTTCAACTGTCACGCACCAAGACAGTATGTTGAAGAATTTGATGAACGTTTGCATCTATGATGATAATCGTTGGGGCCAGTTTCATGAATCGTTGTATGTGCTCCTTTGATGTGACATTGCTCTTGTTTCCTCCCCTGTAGAGCTTGGCCGATGCTGATCCTCCACCCAACGGCTGCCGCCACCGTTTCCTCGTGGATTCACGACTCGCTTTCTCCTTCTTCGATTAATCACTCGCAAGAGACCTGGTTGATCCTTGCATCATGTCGCAGATGTCTGTCACCTGGTTGAAACGCCTTCAGTTATGTCTGATAATGTTTCTATGAGCCTGGTTGACCTGCCTTTGTTGAGCTTTGATGTCACTAAAGCTCCTGTGCTTTAGTTTCGATTCCGCCATTCATGGCAACAGTTCCACACATGAGTATCCATCAGTGAACCATCCATGGCAAAGTATTTTATCTTCACAATTGTTCATCTGAGAGGACTGATGTCTCAATCATGAAATTATGCATTGAATACACCATTGAGAAGATATATTTGACATATCTTACGAAATGACAGGACTTGGTTATTTGAGACCTCCCATCTACGAGTGCACACGTGCGAGAGAGATGAGAACAAAAAGCACAGAGAGAGAGTTCCGCTTTTTCTTCCCTTTTTATAAACAACGCTCGCTGCGCGGGAATGCATTAAACCGACCAATCATTGCCCTCCACCTTGCCAAGGATGAGAAAAGTTCGTTTGTGACAAAATTTCGTTTTAAAAATCAAAGCAGGCAATCCTTTATGAATTTTCGTTGTTGCCTAGCAAAACGCTTTCTGAACTTTCGTTTCTCTCCTTTTTTTGCACACGATACAAGTGACGCTGTGAAACTTGGCAAGTCAGGGCAATGAAAGATAGGCTTAATTAAATTTTAAGACTAAATGCATTAAAATATAATCAAAGGAAAAGTATAAAGTTGAATAAAAATTATCATTAATAGAATGTAATTAAAAAGAGTTGATCACAAAGTTGGCTATAAAACGAATTCAAATGAACAGTCTTGGAATTTGTATTCGTGTGACGTATCACATGTGTCACAATTTAAACAAATTTCATACATGATTTTATTTAACACGAGATAATTTTTTATGAAGATTAACCAATAATTTTAATACAACACTAAATAAAATAAAAAGGCATGGGCAGAAGTTCATCAGAACTTCGTCAGATCGAGGCAGTTTTGAAGTTGCCATCTTTGTGAGAAATTATTTTCGTATTAGCTTTTGGCGACGGGAAATTCAAATAAAAAGTGAATTAAAGTAATTTATAATGAACTGTGCATTTTATGTACTATATAATTAAAATATTCTGATGTATATCATACGCTAATTTTATTCTCTAAGTTCATCAGAACAGAATGCAACTTATCAGACTGAGGCAGTTTTAAAATTGCCATCGTTTTGAGAAGTTATTTTTGCATTTGCTTTTAGGGGATGAAAAATTTAAATAAAAAGTGAATTATTTATTTATTTATTTATTTATTTATTTATTTATTTATTTATTTGTTAAAAAAAAACTATTATAATAACCCTATCCAGAGCTGGTATGGCCTTCAGGCCGAAATGTGACTTGCGGTTAGAGCCTGAGTTGCATGAACCAATCAGGAAATTTTTACTACTCTCGGTGCTTCGCGCCTCACATAACTCTCGGCCCTGCGGGCCTCATTGGTCACTGTTTTCCGTTACTCGAACGCCTTCGGCATTCTGTCTACGACGTCTCCCTCCGGGGGCAAGATAATGATATATACCCCAACCTATTTGGTTACAGGGGGCAGTTGGTTTCCCACCGGCCGGTTACAGGAGGCTAATGGTCAGTACTTATTTTATTGGTGACGTCAAAATCTTTCTTCACGCTCATTGGTTCATGCAACTCAGGCTCTAACCGCTTTTGAAATGTGTGGTCCCTGGAGGGTAAAACATAAATAAAATAGTTGTTTATAATAATGCAACAGTTAAAATTTAAAGATACAATTTGATTTGTGAAAATATTATTAGATTATTATAAAGTATCTGTATTTTTAATGATACCATAATTAATATTTAATTGATTTTATTATGCAAATAAATGTTTAGTACAGTATAACTCGGATAATACGAACTCGGTTAATATGAAACCCCGCTTAATACGAAATTATTTTTGGTCCCGGTCCCGTTTGTTTACTTTCCTTGAAAAATTACCCTATTAATACGAACTGTTTTTTTCGAAAAACCTGGTTAATACGAAAAAAAAATTGCAAAATAAATGAATTTCTTACTAAAAAAAACGATTTTAACAGTCAACTATGATTGGATAAACAGTGTAGAGCAGCAAATATCCCACAAGCTACACTTTTGCAAATATGAGACGCCATTTTTGATCCTGAAATTTTGTTTCGGGAACATGCAAGAGAGAAGCTAAAGGTAAAGGAAGCTTTGGATACAATAAAAACTTACCTAGTGACGAAAGAAGATATCAATGACAATGATCCTAATGCTTTCTTTTCTTTGAATGAAAAAATTGATAAGCGTTTGCAGAAACGATTTAAGTAGTCGCAAATAGAGAACTATTTTCATAAATTGTAATTTTTGGATGAAAAAATATAGTTATATATAGTAAAAGCTGTTTATTTACAGTAAATATTCATGACTTATGACTTGTTTCTATTGTTCCTGGATAATATGAAACCCGGATAATACAAAAAAATTTGTTGGCCCCCAACGAGTTCGTATTATCAGGGTTATACTGTATTTGAGTTTGAATGGAGTATACAGGGTGTTTGTAAATTATCTCCTGTATTATACATGTTTATTACTCAAAAACTATTACAGATTTTAACGTGATTTTTTTTATTCACAAAGAAAAACTCAAAAAGTTTCTTAGCCTCGAGTGAGTTGATGATGAAACATGTGGTTGGCACGTTGTTCCATTTTTCACAAGACGCAGTAAACAATGGCAAGTGTTCAAGTGTTAAGTCAATGATTACAGTTCAGAGAATGTTCAAAACAAAGTTTAAAAAGGATTCTCCAAATCATAAGTCAATTAAACCATGGCATGAAAAATTCTTAAACACTGGCAGCCTGTTACACAAAAAGGATGCTGGCAGACCTTCAGCAACACCACAGGAAGTAGAAAAGGTCAGGGAGGCGTTCGATTGTAGTCCCCGTAAATCACTTCACCAAGCGGCTTGTCAACTGGTTATGCCAATGACATCCGTACATAAAATAGTGAAGAACCACCTTTGTCTTACACTCTAAAAATCCAGATGATGCATGAACTGAAGCCAGATGACTGACCGAAGCGCAAGACGTTTGCTGAGGATATGCTCCAAAAAATCGACAATGATCCCAACTTTCTTGAGGACATTTTTTCTGATGAGGTAACATTCCATACTTCCGGAGCAGTAAACCGACACAACTGCTGCATTTGGGGCTCACAAAACCCCACATTCTAAGGGAGCATATACGCGAGAGCCCAAGGTTAATGTTTGGTGCGGTTTAATCCATGATCGCATAATCGGACCTTTCTTTTTCACTGAAGACACCATTACTGCTGCAACCTACCTAGTTATGCTGGAGAACTACCTCATTCCACAGGTGGAAGAACTGCAGACCAACATAGTGTACCAACAAGATGGAGCATCTCCTCACTGGGACCTGTAAATTACGCAGTGCCTTGATACGAACTTTCTAGGACAATGGATTGGAAGGGATGGGCCAATCCCTTGGCCTCCTCGCTCACCCGATGCAAACCCTCAGGATTTTTTTCTTCTGGGAATATATGAAAGACTGGGTGTACAAGACCAACGTTGATGACATTGAAACTCTCAAGAACAGAATAATTGAAACAATCGCTGAAATCACCCCCGAAATGCTAGCCCGGACATGGTAGGAAATCGAGTTTCGCTTTGACGTCCTTCACGCTATAAATGAGGGGCACATTGAAATTTATTAAGGCATGCTAAGAAACTTTTTGAGTTTTTCTTTGTGAATAAAAAAAATCACTTTAAAATCTGTAATACCTTTAGAGTAAAACATGTATAATATGGGAGATAATTTAGAAACACGCTGTATAATAGTGTGTTAGTTAAATTAGGGGAATTTGGGATTCATTGATTTAAGGAATAATTTTATATTTCTTTTAAAGGATGCTGGGTTGGGCATGAATAATTGTGATGTACATGCATTAGGCTACTGTGAGTTATTACCAATAATAGAACATTTCATTTACTTACAGGCAGCTTGATTTCTTCTGTATAGCTGCATGGATATGAATAATTAGGAGATGTATATGAAAAATATTTCTGTGGAATATCAAATGATAGCTCCGATTTAGATAATATAACCTGGTGAGAGGGAGGAAAAAACATATATATAAGTAACATGCAATTAAATTAGAAAATGAAACTAGAAGAAAAAAATTAAGAGGCATTCAATCTTTATGTAATACTATTGGGTTATTTCATAAGTACACTCGACTCTTGCTAATCTGGCCCTCATTAGTCCAGCCTCTCAGTAGTTCGGCACCCAGTTCCCGAAATCTAAAGTTTCAATTTCAGAGCTACGGAAGTTAAAACTTTTACTTTTAATTAATTTTCACTCTCAACATGTAGTTGAAAAGACGTAACTTTGGAGCTGTCGCAAATAATAGAAATTTTGGAGAAGTTGAAGCAAGGTTGTTCCCAAAAAGCCATTGCTTCAGAGTACAACGTTGGATGTGCCATGATTTATGACATAAAGAAGAAAGAAATTCAGCTTCGTCAGTATGTGAGCCAAATGGACAGTAGCTTGGGGAAACGAAAGATTATGAGAAAGGGTGAGAACAATGAACTTGATAAAGCTGTTTAAAAATGGTTTGTGCAGCAAAGAACTACCTATCAGTGGCCCCATAATCAAGGAAGAAGCAGTATTGTTTAACATGAAACTCAGTGGTGATGAAGGGTTTGCAGCAAGTGAAGGTTGGTTATCAAACTGGAAAAGAAGACATGGTATATGGCAACTGAGACAGTCACAGGGTAAAGTCACTCAGCAAATGAAAAGGATGCAGAAAATTTTAAAAAGATCCTGGAGAAGATGATAAAGAGAGAAGGGCTAACTCTTGCTGGGTGTATAATGCTGATAAGACTGGTCTATTTTTCAAAATGCTTCCTTCTAAACTCTTGCAGCCCAGAATGAAAAAGCTAGTCATGGACAAACAACAAAAAGAGTCATAGTCATGGCTTCTCGCAATGCCGATGGAAATCACAAACTTCCCCTTATGGTTATAGGAAATCTAAACGACCACGATGTTTTAAAAGCAGTGAAATGAACGCACTACCTGTGGATTATTGTGCTCAAAACAAAGTATGGGTGGAATCAGAAATTTTCTATCAATGGTTGCATGAAAGATTTGTGTCAGCTGTGAAGGAGTTTTTAAAGAAAATGAAATTTCCTTTGAAAGCCATCCTCTAATTGATAATGCTCCCTGTCATCCCTCTGACTTGTCTCTAGTATCTGGCGAAATTCGAGCTGTGTTTTTGCCACATTTTGTAACAGCTCTGATTTAGCCTATGGATCAAGGAATTTTGGAAGCACTAATGTTCTGTATCGACATAAGATTCTAAGCTCTCTTTAAGATCAATGTGAAAACGAATCCACCGAGACCATGCTGAAAGTGTGCAAAGCAATTAACATGTGTGATGTTGTTATGCAGCTAGCAGATTCATGGGACATTGTAGATAGCAGAGCATTACAGAAATCTTTGAAAAAATTGTAGCCTTCCCTTATAACTGTCATTGAGTCAGATGAGAGTGATGAACCAGTGAATCCAGAAACACCAATGCCTAACTCTGTATTCGTCGATATGTGTCACTTGCTTCCAGGAGAACATGCAGTTGTAATAGAGGATGTTAATAGGTGGCTGAATGAGGAAAATTGTGCTCAAAATTATTTAGCAGTGATGAAGAAATCATCCAAAGTGTATTGGAAGACACATATGAAAATGATGAAGATGAGGGAGAAGACATCACATAGGAAGAGATGAAGATATTTCACACTGCAGGTGCTGAAGCTGGGAATCTTTTCTTGCGCTACATAATGGAGCAATCAGACACATACAGTATCGATGTAATGCTTGTAAAGCGACTGCAAGAAAAAGCAAGCCAAAAACGTATGTCCCATTAAAACAGAAAAAAATATTTGACATTGTTTTGATTAAAGAAGTTAAAGTTAAGAATTACAGAAATACCGTAATTTCATGCGGATAGCCCGCGGGCTATCTGTGTTTTTTAATCTGAAAAATGGTTCTACGGATTATCTGAGAGGCGGACTATCTGGGAACAAATTTTCCCAAATTACAATCAATGGTAAACCTATAAAGTGACGTCCGCAAGATGGCGGCGGCTGCGAGGAACAGAAATAGATGAGAAGTTTACAAAATAATATATTTCACAAGTTTGCCCATTTATTTCTGATAGTAATTTATGAAGTACAGTGCTCCATCTATATGATGGCAATGTTGGGACAAATCCATTTTTTATAACGAGTTGCCGTTAATATAGAGAGAACATACGAAATTTCACACTCGCGATTGTTTAAAAGACATTTTCCGATTTTCTAATGTTTATTAATAAATTGGCATCTATGATTTTACATCCTATACAGTCTATTAAATGCTTCAGAATAAGATTTAAGTTAAAAATCGATGTTTATTTTGAACAAAAAATGAGTAAATAACAATACTTATTTTGATTTCACTACGCTTGAGTAGCATTGACTTACAAGCAGCCGAAATCGCCCGTTTTCACGATTTTTCGTTTCACCTTTTCCCAATTCCGCAATCGGATTATTTATACTGATTATTTAGTTAGTTTAAAGCAATTATACTCTTCATCATTAAATAAGAAATTGATTAGTTAGTTTAAACTAATTTATTATAACTTTATCTAAATTTTTATAAATAAATTGAATTCGGATGAGTTATTTCAGAAAATGTTAGGGTTGGAAAGCTTCGGAGACAAAAGGCAATCGCGTGGCTTAGAGATTTTCCCTTCGCTTACACTTCGATAAAAAATTGGAAATTTGCAACTGCAGGCAAATAAACACTGAGTAGAGATTGTACTGTACTTGTGATATAAACAGATGTACGAAAACGATAAACAGTTAAATCACCGATTGAGCTTTCGTACATATTTTTTCTGAACTACTTCAGTCACGTGATTCCCGATTCTTGGAAATCAGTATGAACGTTTGTTAATGATCGATCACTGTCGAATGTGATTTTATTATTAACGATCAATAAAACTTATTGTTGTTGTTTTTTTTCTACCTCATAATAATTATGATCGAAAATTAAAGTGATTGTCAGTTACTGTTATGAAAGATATAATATTAGTTTCACAGAATGATCTGTCAGAGCGTTGAGAAAAAAAAAGGAGCACTTTCATTCAGAAGCTCGTACTTGTTACGGGAGATGCATTCCCGTGGGGCTGTTTACTTTAGCGTAATCCATGCATAATATCCATGAAGCAAAATCGCTAAACAGACGCTAAAGTAAAATTTTAAAATTGTCGACACATCGGAGCATTAGACCTAATGAAAGCAAGCAAATTTTGTTCTCTGCTGTAGATAAAAACGCGATGGCCTTTGAATTGATGGTTTTAAATTAACGAGTCCTTGTTCAATCGTTTTCTAACACTGAAATTAATACTCTAACCCCACGGAACAATAATTAACCAGTGACATAACTTTTCATTCATAAATCATTAAGAAAAAAACGTGTTAGAAAGTTAATGTCGGCGATTTGCTCGGCCGGAATACACTGTACTTCGTGATTCACGATTTGTTGAAGATGTTATGATATCATAGAATGCTGTCTATCGCTATTGGTTAGCAACTAGCAGTGAGTGCGTTGATAGAACCATGGCCGCTGCTGAAGAAATAAGGAGTTGCACTCATTCATTAAAATGAGATTACTGTAATTATTTACACATTTAATTAATAAATTTATAAAGGTATCATTAAATATATAATAGTAATGAAGATGGCTATGTAAATAATAAAATTACTACTTTGAGAAAGGTTGGAAATGAGCCACTTTTTACACAGGCTTTAACTCAGATATTCCACGGATTTTCTGAGAAGCAGACTATAGGAGAAAATTTTTACAGGAAAGATGGTTTTTTTATCCTGCGGATTATCTGGGAGGCGGGCTATCCGCGTGAAATTACGGTACATGTATCCAGCTTAGAAATGTTAAATTTCAGGGTTTAAATAAATATAAAGTTTATAATACCGTTCAAATAAATTTATTTAATTCAAACTCGGTCATCTGGCACTTTTGCTAATCTGGCAGCCCTCTGTGCAAGGAAAGGCTGGTCTAGCGAGAGTCGAGTGTAATGGCAGATTTCGCTTAGGCTATTTTGCATGAGCCTTACTGTGCATAATATTACAGCAGGAACTACGACAACCCCCTACAAAATAACTAGTACTGATCCAGAAGTTCTCCTGTAGTTTATGTGTGGCAGTGCCGACATAACGTCATGTTGCAGCGCTATGTCAAGCTAGTGATTTTGCATGTATGCAAACTTGGACAGAACATGCGGGGAAACTGTTGCTAATGTTAATGGAGCATGGGGTACATTCACAATGAGTGACAGAACTGTCCGTATATTATTTGCGAAGTTTGGCGCTGAAAAATATGGACTTTGACGATCAACAGCTTTGGGTACCTCCATCAGCTGGAAGAATGCTATCAGAAATTGCAAACAAAAAAACTGGAGAATTGTGCAGGTCCAAGACCACTCCAAGATGGTGCTTGTCTGCATGTGTCTGTTTGCAACCTTGCAAAAAGTAATGCTTTGGGGTATGAGGTTCATCCTCATCTTGCGTATTCACCAGACTTAACCCAAATTCAACAATTTCCTCATGTCTTGACATTTGAACAACTTCTTATGGGGCAAACGGTTCACTGATCGAGACTGCTTTCATTACTGCAGTCACCAGTTTTGTGGAATATTTTAATGCCGACTTCTGTCACCATGGCATTTTTTTCATTGCCAACACGCTGGGCACAATGTATAACTGCTGAAGCTAGATATTTCACTTAATAAAATGTATTCTTTTTTCTTGTTTTTGGTGTATTTTTCTTTCCATCAAATTTGGACAATACTTATGAAACAAGCCAATATACAAGGAGAGTCAAAAGTCCATACCCATCCCTCCCCCTTCTATCTTGGATACAAATGTAGTCAAGCAAATTCCAATAAAGGAAATGAATAGGAAGTTAAGGGTGCTGTTTCTCATACTGGCACTTACAATGTTGTCAACATGCAAATTAGGGCATATCCAAATCTTATCTATTAAGCCATAGGGGATACACAAAAAAAGCATTTACAAACTTGATGAACAAATAGAGAAAAATAGTAAATAAAATTCTATGGCCTGGACTCGAACCAGGGACCTTCAGGTTACCGTTCCGATGCTATAACCACTAAGCCAAGCGATTTAATCTATGCTCATAGGAAATGTTTGATAGTGGCAGCTTCCATGTCCACAGTGGCTTAGTGGTTATAGCATCGGGAAGGTAACCCAAAGGTCCCTTGTTTGAGTGCAGGCCGTTGAAGTTTCTTAACTATTTTTCTCTATTTATTCATCAATAACAGAGATAATGACGAGGGGAGGGGGGGGGGATCTTCCTAAGACCATTTTCCAATTATACGAGGGGCGATTGATAAATAAGGTCTCCATGGCTATAACTTTTTTTATTTGTTAACCGATTTTCAAAATTCTTTTTGTATCTTATACTCACATTCGTCCTCTATGTAATGCACTATTCACTTTTCGACATAGTCCCCATCCCTTTCCACGCATTGCGCCAACACGTGACTATTGGGTGAACCCGTCGGAGAGGAATTCCGGAGTTGTTGTCGACACCAGGATTGAATGGCAGCTTTGGACCCTCTTCTGGAGTACGATAACGTACGCCCGCAAACGAGTCACCACACACGTGAGGCGTTGCAGCGCCTACAGTTCAAAGATGAAAGACTTTGCACATTGCGACTTTCACCACTTCCCAAAGAAGAAAGAGCCCCTTAAGGGACATGAGTTGGTTCTGAGGGCGAGGTAAACGCTGCCATTCAATCCTGGTGTCGACAACAACTCAGGAATTCCTCTCCGACGAGTTCACCCAACTAGTCACACGTTGGCGCAATGCGTGGAAAGGGATGGGGGCTATGTCGAAAAGTGAATAGCGTACTATATAGAGGACAAATGTGAGTATAAGATACAAAAAGAATTTTGAAAATCTGTTAACAAATAAAAAAGTTACAGCCATGGAGACCTTATTTATCAATCGCCCCTTGTAATTACAAACTTGTTCAGCATCAAATAAGCAACAAAATCAAAAAACAAAATTCCAAATCTGATGAACAGATCACTCAAAAACCTCACTGCAATCACTGCAACAATGGCAATAACACCAGTCACATTGAACACCTGGATTGACTGTAAAGACTTAATTTATACAGGGTGATTTACATCGAATGTAAAATACTTAAAGGGGGTATTATAGA
>JAHWFO010087633.1:379475-426915 GCA_023313115.1 Rhysida immarginata | reverse complement strand
TCTATAATACCCCCTTTAAGTATTTTACATTCGATGTAAATCACCCTGTATACAGAGTTAGCCTAAACGATTCATCGGTTTCAAAGCACTGTTATTTACAAGTATACGACTGACAAAGACAGGTGATACATGAAAAGATACATACACTCACCAAATTTAAAAAACCCACCTTGGGGCTTGCGTGCACGTTAGATGGAAGGCTTGTGACGGCACTCTACAAGATGGTGGCAATGCAGGAGAAGAGTTTTTGTGTTACAGAATAGGGGAAGTGTTCATGGGTTAAGAGCGTTCAGCGTGCATTCGAACACAAATACGGAAAAGCTTCAGCTGGTCACCAGAGCATTTTATATTGGTTTTGCCAGTTTCGTGATACTGGTTGTCTGTGTAAAGGAAAAAGCACAAAGCGACCGGGTGTCTCAGAGGAAATCGTAGAGCACGTGAGACAGAGCTTAGTGGCAGCCCACAAAAATCAACCATTCGTGCAAGCCGTGAACTGGATATTTTGCAGAAAACATTATGGAATAATTTTTCTATCGAAAAATGGAAGGAAAAATTCTGTGACCTGCATTCGACCCAGGAACCTCGACTGTCATGGTCGACACCTCTACCAATTAGGTATTGCAGACACCCGGACAGCCATTCTATCACAAGCTGTCTTAAAAACAACCAAGTTGTGAAGGTTCAAAGCCCAATTGGAGGCAGGCACCTGGCTCACAGATCGAGAATTTCTCCTATCCAACCATCAGAAAGTTTGACGAACTCACAGATAAATAACTAAATATAATTGGAGATGACCTCCAAACATGATGTAATAATTTTTCCTTCCATTTTTCGACAGAAAAATTTTTACATCATCTCCAGTTTACACAGGATGCGGCAGCGTTCATAGCATAATATTAATAGCACACCATACGGAAGTAAATGCTATTTATTTATTACTCTTTATATCGAATAGTAGTTACAAGTATGCCATTTGTTAATTTGTAAGTCAATGTTTGATTGGGTTAATTAATGTTTGACTATAACTCCTGTCAAATGATATCTCCACTGCATAACACATTCATCTAAGCAGCATTGGAAGCTGTCCATAGCTGAAGTTGGAGAGGAATGTGGTAAAGAAAATGAAAGAATGGTGCCTTTGCTAAGGTTAACGCCTTTAGGGGTTAGGGAATTAAATTTCCAAATAAGACTTGAATTGCTTTTTTTTCTTTTTTGTTATGGAAGTTATTGCTTTTTTTCTCTTTCCTCAGTTATTTCCTCCTTTTTTAATGTTTTTTCATAATTTTCTTCTTCTATGTTCATTTTATGTCTGTCCCTGTACTCTATGCTTTCAGTTGGATCTGCGTGTGATAGCTCCGTTGAGCAATGGCCTTTAAATCGGAGCTCTTATATGTGGATCCGACTGTATCATTCCCAACCTCTTTTATAGTTTCTGTCATTTTAATTCTGTATGTGTTACCCTATCGAATTCTTCTCGCCACCCTCTTATCACCTATCTGTCCTCCTTTTTGTCCTATCCCAGCACATCTTCGAATTCATTTCCTGGCCTGCCATTTGTTCTCTTCTAGTATTTCAGCCAATACAGTCTTACTAATCCCTATGCTAACTATATACAAGTCGTCTTTAAGTAATCCTTTCATAAACTCAGGATAATTCTCTAATATTCTCTTTGCGTTTAGAGAATATCTCTTTTGCTTTGATAAAGGATAGTGTCTATCCGAAATTTCAGCTTTTTATTTTATTTATTTTTTAATTAACAACTATTATTTATTTGTTAAAATTTGATCAAATTATAACAAGTAGTTTCCAAGTTACGCAGTCATGTGAGTGCTAACCACCACGTGTTATGAGCTATGGCTCTTGGATAGCTTTATTTTCTAGGCCCTTTGCTCATTGGTCTGTATTTTGACAAACTTTGTATAACAATCAATTAACAAATAAATACTGTATAATTTATTTTTAGATTATTTAAATTTATAAATATTTACTATTATACTATTTAATTTTATTGCAGTTACAGATGCATTAATAATATTATTATAAAATGTATCAATCAATCAATTAATCAATCAATCAATAAACAAAAATAAAATAAAATACCTTGAACTATTTTTCTATTCGTTCCCACTTATCATGGTAGTGTAAGAGTTTTTGTTCATAAAAAGTGTCCCTCTTCATAAAAAGTTGTTGCCTGTGATGTCAACCAAGTTGTGATAGCTTCTTTTACTAGTCATCATTGTTCTACTTCTAGTCGCTTTTACCTAGCGATTTTCATCTCTATTTGCATCTGAAGTTGTTCCTTAGTGGATAGAAGTTCAACAACAATGACGGGGTAAAAGAAACTGTCACTACATGGTTTACATCACAAATGCCAACTTTTTATGGAGAGGGATACAAAAGCTCGTGCCCCACTATGATAAATGCCTTTAAAATGGTGGAAGTTATGTAGAAAAATAGTTCAAGGTACGGAGATATTTTTGTAATAAATTTCTTTTTTATGTGTGCACTTGTTTTGTTTTTTTTGTTTTTTTTACTACCAAACAACGGAACTTACTTTATGGATGTACCCCATATAATGGAAATATAAATTGTTATTGTCTTGCAATATGGCTTTGAAGATTCTTTTAATAAATAAATTTTGTAGATGTAAAACCGAAAGCGTTTTTAGTCCTGTCATAATTATTTTTTAACTTTGCAAAGATGTCCGTCGGTAACTAATGACACAAAATAGACCCTTATGATTAGCATATTGAAAATAGAATTGAAAAAAGTTAATCCATTTTAAAGTTATCATGCTAAATAATAAACTCCTAATAAATAAATCATTTCAGTTCAGGCAGGTGGCAGCAATCTCTTCTTTCAACCATTATCATGCAAACCATCCCAAACGTCTATAGAAGATGCACAAAACTGAATACAAAGTGCATGCACAAGTTTTCCCTAATGATTTATCTCTTCAAACCACTACACTCCTTCTCCCATTGGAATGCAATGCAATGCATTTGTTGGAATGGTGTCTACAAACAGATAACTGGAGAAATTGATCATTTAGAGTACTTTCCTAATGAAAATGTGCTAAAAAATAAATTGCTGCCTTTTATAAATTTCAGAAAATTTTGATAGAGAAAAAAAAAAAAAAACTTCTTAGAGAATTAAATTCTAAGTTTCTTTATGCAATAAAAAAGAAAAATTTTTATATTCACCTTTTCTTCTACCAAAATTTCCTCTTCATAACACTGGTGAATTTGTACAGTATATGAAATATTTATTTTAACACTTTTCTTATGATCATTATGGCATATTACTGAAAAAAAATAGGAGATATCATAAATCATCATGCACTGAAACAAACATTTACTTAAGAATAAATTATTCAAGTTTTCTTCCTCTATTTCCATTGATCTAACCATACACTTAAGTTTCAATTAGCACCATAAAATTACAAAAAATAACATTTTCTTCATACATACCATATATTCTCGAGTATAAGTCTCAAATTTTGTACCCAATTTTTAATGAAATACTGGGGTGCGACCTTTGCTCGAGCCTAGCCAAAAATACCTGTTGATGGGCTGCCTATTGATGTTGATATAGTTAGTTTCATTTTGCCATGTTTGATTGAATAACAAACAAGAGGTTACTATATTCCACTTAAATTTTATTAAATTAATATTTATTTCTTATTGTTAACAGTAATACCTATAGAATATTATTTATCTTTGGATATTTGAAAATATCACTGAATAACATGGAGAAAACTAACTTCGATGGTGAAATAAACACTGCTATTCTCCCCGTAATTTTCCCACTTAAATTTTATTAAATTAATATTTATTTATTATTGTTAACAGTAATCACGTATAAAAAAATCTTTGGATATTTTGTAAATATCACTAAACAATATATTAATTAAAAAATAAATAAAACTCCATTTAATTAAAAGAAAATAAATAAAATAAATAATAGCAACAATGAAAAAATGTCACCCAATGGATAAATGCAAAGGTTAAAGGACGGAACACAATTGAAACAAAGGTCTTGTGGAGCTTATGTAGATGAAACACAGATGAAACACAGAAGAAACGAAGATCTTGTGGAGAAATTTTACACGAACACAGGTAGGCACACAGTTATAGGTGAAGAAGGTCTATGATGAAAGTTCGATGATCTGTAGACACGTAGATGACAAACTTGAAATATATTACCGTAAATCCTCTACTATAATGCGAATTTTTTTGGCCTAAAAAAGCACCTAAATTTGCTGGGTCGTATTATACAAGAGGATAAATATCAGCCCTCCAACGACGACTGCTGCCGGAGGAAGTTTGTCCGGATGGGATTTTGTCCTCATGAAATTACCGTATAATATACATTAATTATATTGCATATACAATGTCCAGTTCATTATACAATGAATTAATTCATTTTTAATTTGAATTTCTCGTCGCCAACATTTAATACAAAAATAACTTCTCCCAAAGATCGCTACTTCCAAATGTTCCAAATACAGACCATCAATATTGATGGTCTCTGATTCCAAACTGCTTCGAACTACTGCCCTAAAGAAATTCACAACAAAATTACCGTATGTTATAGATTAATTATACAGCATATACAGTGTCCAGTTCATTATACAATAAATTAATTCACTTTTTATTCGAACTTCTCGTCGCAACATCTAATACAAAAATAACTCCTCCCAAAGATTGCTACTTCCAAATAGGCCTACTTCAAAACTGCCTCGAACCAAAGCCTACAAGAAAGCTTATGCAGTCAAGTTATGAAAAATGTTAAACCGAATAAAGATTAATTGTTTTTTTTTTATTCAGAAAATTGATGTACTGTTGTTGTTTTTTGTCGATGTGCGAATGAGAAAGCTTTCCCTATCACGAACACAGGTAGGAACTGTCTCTGACGAAGTTGAGGCAGTTGCTTTCTGTGCTGATCACATTTACACGAATTTACCGTGTATTATACATTAATTACACTGCATATTCAGTGTCCAGTTCATTATACAATAAATTAATTCACTTTTTATTCGAATTTCTCGTCGCCAACATCTAATACAAAAATAACTCCTCCCAAAGATCGCTACTTCCAAATACAGACCCAATACAGACCATCAATATTGATGGTCTCTGACACGGATAAAGTAAAACTGGTGGTCTCTGATTCCAAACTGCTTCGAACTACTGTCCTAAAGAAATTCACAACGAAATTACCGTGTGTTATAGATTAATTATACAGCATATACAGTGTCCAGTTCAGTATACAATAAATCATTTCACTTTTTATTTGAATTTCTTGTCACCAACATCGAAAATAACTTCTTCCAAAGATAATTACTTTCAAATAGGCCTACTTCCAAACTGCTTCGAATCAAAGCCTACAAGAAAACTTATGCAGTCAAGTTATGAAAAATGTTAAAACTGAATAAAGTTTACTTGATTTTTCATTAAGAAATGTTCTGTTCTGTGGGGGGTTTTTTGTTTTATTATTATTATTTTTTTTCTGTCGATGTGTGAGTGAGAAATGTAGGCCTATAAAAATCCAAATTGCCTCGACGAAGTTCCCTTCTGTGCTGATGATATTCACACGAATTTATCGTGTATTATATATTAGTTACATTGTATTGACACTTCCAGTTCATTATTAATAAATTAATTCACTTTTTATTCGAATTTCTCGTAACCAACAGCTACCATAATATGAAACTAACTTCTTCCAAAGATCGTTATACTATACTTGCAAACTGCCTCGAACCAAAGCCTACAAGAAAGCTTATGCAGTCAAGTTATGAAAAATGTTAAACTGAATAAAGATTACTTGTTTTTTTTATTAAGAAAATTGATATAAACTCGATGTGTGAGTGGGAAAGCTTTCCCTATCATTGTAAGGCAATAAACTTCCAATGGTTTTAATGGGGCAAATGTCCCAAAAATGAATTGAATTTTGGTGAATTTAAACTTTATACAATTTTGAACAAAGACAAGAAAGTTCACTTAGATGTATTTTTACATTTCTACATTTTTAAGATCCAGATTATTTAAAAATTAAGATTTTTTTCTGTATATTTTTGCACATTTTATTTCTCGCGAGGAGTCAAAAATGGGGATCGCATTATACAAGAGGATAGCATTTTTTGCTGGTTTTTTGGCCGAAAAAGTGGAGTCGCATTATACAAGGGGTCGCATTATAGTAGAGGATTTACGGTATATAACGTTTTTGGGATTTTTATCCCATCTTCAATATGTAAACTTTTTGAATGAATTTCAGTTAAAAACAATATAATAGAAGATATAATAATAAAAATAAAACAACTTTATTTTTTAATTAATATATTTTATCACAACTCCTACTCTTGTATAATCACTAAATAATATCAAGGAAACTACCTTCGATGGAGATTTAAACACTGCTCACTTCGTAAGCTGCCATTTTGAATAAATTAACGAACACAACCATCATAGACAACACCACAGATTACCGAGTAGACAGACGCAACAATAGAGGGTGTGAGTGGTTGCACTTGGCATGCCAGCGATCCTGGTGAAAAAGAGGGGAACTATGTCTCATTGTCATGGAAATCCCATGGGAACTACGTTTCGTCTGCTTTCCTCGTTTTTTGTGAAACTTTTTTACATCTTTCGCTTGCACAATCTCTCAAAAGTTTTAAATAATTTCTTTTTTTAAACATTTAACGTATCTTCTCTACATTTTCCATATTTAAATTGAAAAACAACTTCCAAAAACAAACAACTAAATTTGAAACAGGCAGTTTTATTCATAAAAGGTTTATTCATAATTTTTGATAATTACAAAAGCCATAAAAATATTTCATAAAATTTTATTTCATATAATTTCCAATTCAAGTTAGATAAATTCTCTGGAATGGTTCACAGGGTGCAAGTCAACAAATCTATCTTGAAATGAGCATTGCAGCTGTTTGCCAAAATTAAAAGGGTTTCTGTGGTTAAACAATTGAATTTGGGGAAAAAAAAAAAAAAAAAGTAAAAAATCATTCAAAATTTCACACTTGTGATTTGCAATTACCAATCGCATAATAAGTGTATTAAATATAATTTAAAAGATAACTGCAGAAAAATAATATTTATATATAATTGATATATATTTACAAACTAATTGATATTTATATATAAATCTTATTTACATTTTACTTTAAATTATTAAAAATAAAAAAAAATTAATAGATATTGTTAAACAATTATTATTACAGTTAAAATTCCATAATGCCTATTTTACAATACAAGGGTTTATTAATATTATTAAATCCTTTATAATATAAATTTATAATATATAATCGATTTTCATTCTTTCGGACATCATCAGTATATACAGTTGAAATGTTTAAATTTCTTACAATGGGATTCTTTTTAAATTTTGAACAATACTTCTTCTATTCATTGTTTTTTCGGTTACATTGTCGTAAATATTTGGTTATAGTATTATGACTATTTATCTTATTCATACATTGTGATTTTATTAATATAAATGGATACAAGGAAGATCAAATAAATAAAACTATCATTAATATAGCTACAGAAATTAGAGAAAAACAACAAAATAATACAAATACGAAAGGAAATTAAATGAAAAGAATTTGTTTAACTTTCCACGGAAGTATAAGTTACAAAATTAAAGAAATGTTACAAAAGAAAGAAATAAAAGTAGCCTTTAGATCCAAAAATGGATTAATAACATTACTAGAAAACAAAAGAGAAATTATAGAAAAAGAAAAACGCGGGATATATGAAATTAAATGCAAAGAATGTAACAAAATTTATATTGGAAAAACTTATCGAAATTTAGAAACTAGATTCAAAGAACATATATAATATATCAGAAATGCGCTAAAAAACTCCAAATATGCAGAACACATCTTATTAAGCAAACGTAAAACCGGGAATTATGAAGAAACATGCAAACTAGTCTACAAAATTAATGATAAGAGAGAAATTATAATCATCGAAAAATTTATTATTTTTATGCTAAATAAATTTTATCCTTAAGAGATTTTAAATAATGCCGAATTAATAGATAGTAATTTATTATTCAACCAAATACTAAAAGAAGAGAAAATAAAAGAACTATTAAGCAAAAACAAAAGAATACAAGAAATATGTAATTAAACGTGTATTTATAAGATAATACTATATTTTATATTAATAAAATCACAATTTATAAATAAGATAAATAGTAATAATACTATAACCAAAAAAACAATGAATAGAAGAAGTATTGTTCTAAATTTAAAAAGAATCCCATTGTAAGAAATTTAAACATTTCAACTGGATAAACTGATGATGTCCGAAAAGATGAAAATCAATTATATCCAATATATTAATAAACCCTTGTATTGTAAAATGTACGTTATGGAATTATAACTATAAACACTATACAATACAACATGCATAAAATAATGAATTATTATTAATTGAAAAAATTAACTTTTAAGTATATTATTATTATTATTATTATTATTATTATTATTATTATTTTTCACTTCGTTCTGCATGGTGAAAAACAAGAAAAAGGGCAAGCAGGGTGCAATAGGGTTTTGTACCGCTTGCAATAACTCTATCCATGGGCGTCAGCTGTATATTGCCTGTGTAGGTGACTGTCATCTATTATTTCACGACAATTGCATGAACGTTGTTAAAGATGAGCTCCAACGAGTAAAATCAACATGGCGGTGCTCGAACTGCGCCGTGGATATTGATGGCAGAGTGGCTACGAGCGAGGACGAGTCTGTGCATAGCTTTACTTCTCCTAGACCGACCAAACGGACGGACAAAGGTAATTTTGCGCTGATATTGGATGCGATAAGTGAACTGAATGCTTCTGATAAAGAGTTCACTACGCTTGCCTCTTCACTGCAAGCTGTAAATCGTAACATTAATAAGAAATTAGATGTGCTTATTGGAATTGTTAGTTCTTTTGACAGTATTCGATCTATCAGCACGGATTTGCTGCGATTTTGCTGGGGTTATGCGCAAAGATCCTCCGGTGTTATATACTGAGAAGACTAATTTTCCCGCTTATGGCTTTATAGCTTTAGCTTCTGATTTGAGCATAAGAAATAGGAAAAATATGAGGCCCAATCCGAATTTAATCGGCTCAGGTGCTACCGGTAGCGGCTTAATTAAAGTTGCAAATGCTAGTACTAACTGGAAAAGACTGTTCATTTCTCGTCTTCAACCGAATATATCGGCTACGAATATTTGTGATTTTCTGTTGGGCTTATTTCCTTCTCTAGTTGTATAAATGCGTGAAAATTAAAACTAAATTTCAAACGTATTCTTCTTTCGTCCTTTTTGTAAATCAAGCTGATTTTGGTAAGCTTTCTAATGCAGATTTATGGCCTGAAGGAATCTTTCTCTCACTGTTTGTCGGAAAGTTACATGATTCACAAATCGTTCAGTCAGATGGACCTCAACCTGATTCTGTTATTTGCTCATCTCAGTTGGGAGGGGACTGTTTCTCCATCCCATGATTGATATGATTTATTATCAAAATGTACGCGGATTGCGCACGAAGACTCTGCAGACTTTTTACTATGTTTCAGAGAACTCTGATTTTATTTATTGTATTACGGAAACTTGGTTAAATGAAACCTTTGCGGACTTTACTTTATTTGGTGATGCCTTCAAGGTTTTCAGAACTGATAGGTCGTCTAACCGATGTGGCGGCGGCGTACTGATTGCAGTTCCTGACCATCTGTGGGTCATTCAATGTCCTCTGTCCACCAGTATCAGTCAGATCGATCTCATTGCGATAGAGGTTTTTTCCCTCAAACCAAAGGGCGACTTGACTCGATTATTATTTGCAACGTATATATTCCACCTCTCGTATGCAACTGCGAGTTTGAGACTTTTTTGGACGAGTTGTCTGATTTCTTCCTCCGTACAACGTCGAAAGTTGTCGTAGTAGGTGACTTTAATTTCTCTGACTGTGATGATATGAATGTTCTTTCCTTCCAATATAAGCAAAGAAGTTTTACTGCTGCAAGCTGGCTTGCTGAGCTTGGTTTAGTTGACTTAAACAGTGTCCGTAATAAATATGGTGGAAACCTTGACAAAGTTTACACCAATATGCAAGTAACCGTGACCCGGGCTGACGTTGCAGCTGTTACCCCTGATATTTATCATCCACCCCTTCTTGTCCGTTTTCCGAATTCTTTTGCTAATTCTCCTCAGTACATCGACTCTGACGTAAATTTTCGTAGCAGTGACTTTAAAACATTATATCAGTCTATTATGAATTCTGATTGGAGTGATGTTCTTCTCTCTGATGAAGTTGATATTATCTGGAACGGGATTATCGCTACCATTAATGGCATATAAATAATGGAAACAACGAAAATAATAATCCACATCAATTCTTTTTATTTCCTCAGATGCGCATTTCGGATTTCACAAATCCTTCATCAGTGAGTGAATACAATGGTCGACAATCGAACAGTGTAGTGTATCGGTATTCAAGTGGAACTTGAAGCATAGCTTCCATAATCTCACCCTTCATAATCATATTCCAAGGGAAATACACTGAGCTAGAAAAGAAGCCTGATGTACCCACAAGGGTCATCCAAAGTATGAAAGAAAATTGCCTCCTCTTGGTGGAGGAAAATTTGATTGACGACTGTCTAGACTAGAAGCAGACCACTAGTATTAGATAAAACACGACCTATGAAGTCCAGTAATCTGGAAATAAGACATTACCAATGTCTTCAAAATTAATATCAAGTATATGCCTTGGATCACGATATCTCTTTCTATGCATAGGATGCTTTAAAATGCCCGAGACTAGCTCGTTGCTATGATTTTCTATATTGGGCAGCATGGATTCCATGAGCCCTTGAACGTATTTGCCAATATGAGTCATGTTGAAGTCATTATAAATGGAGGAATTGCGAACAATTCTCCGATCTTTTTGCGCAATAGTCCTAAGGGTAACGTTTTGGAACGTTTGCAGTTCTTTCCATCTAGTGAATACAATGGTAGAAAGATACGAAATTTATAGGGAAGACAAAAAATAGATCAACCAATCAGGATATAGTAACAACCAATCCAAGAAATTTTACAGAATTTTCACAGGATCAACCAATCAAAGAAATTTTACAATTAAAGAAGTTATAGGAGTTACAGAATGACTAATTAGAACTAAGCGAGTGATCTCCTTGTTGAGAGGAACTCAAGTCCGCTTCTAAGAGCCAACCGCTTATAATAACTTGATAAAGAAATAATCGATTATTTTTATACAATAGTGATCGATTATTGACAGAATCGATTATTTTTTAGAAATAAAAATTAAACTTTGACTATTACAAATAATTAAAAACGATCACTCAAATCTTTACAAACCAAATATTATAATTACAAGGAAAACAATTGATAACTATAGATAAGAGTGATCTTCCAATTCTTCATAATTTATTTTGTCAAATACTTGGGGTTAGCGGCAGACAGGGTAAAACTGGCATGGGGCCCATCGTCGCTATTCAATAGGATGTTTGTCGCCTTGTTCTTTACAATTTCGAGGGACTCCATAAAGTGTAATAATTTATCATTGTTACAATTGTGAATAACTTCAAACTGATCTTTTGAATAGTCGTGTTGTTCTATGAGGACATGGTCCGCAAATGAGGATACCCCTGTCTTAGCATATCTTATACATGCTATGTGTTCCTTAAGTCGATTCTTTACACCTCTTTTGGAGCTTCCCAAGTAAAACTTATTACAAGACGCACATTTTAATTTGTATATGCCAGCTTTATCTTTTGCAGAGATTTGGTCTTTAACAGAACTCAAAAGTACTTTTTATGGTGTTTGAGCTCTTGTATACAATTGCGTACATGAATTCTCTGCAAATATTTTTAAAGCCTTTGTTTAACCTGCCATTATAGGGAAGCACCAAAGACTATAGTCAATATTGTTCGTCTTGTCTTAGGGTGGCGGCCTTGTCTAAATCTAAGTGCGATTTGATTTTAATCGCTAATTTATTTACCAAATCACTATTAAATCCATTGAAGCTAGCGAACGATTGGATTAAATTGAGTTCATTTTCTCTAGCTTCATTCTTTAATGGCAGTATTAGAGCTCGCCTAATTTGGTGGTGATATGCTGCTAATTTATGTTCCTTGCAGTGGTTTGAATCACTTCTAATGTAGGCAGGGACGAAGTTAAACTTTCTATAAACTTCAAATTCTAGACTGTCACTTACTCTAATAATTTTGAGGTCCAGGAAAGGAAGCGCTTGGTCTTGTTCCTCTTCCATTGTAAACTTTATATATGGGCTTAATTTGTTGAGGGCTGCTAAAAACTCCTCTAAATCACCATTGTTAGTATTGAAAATACAAAAAATGTCATCGACATATCTAGTTGAACGTGCTCTCTCGACTGGTTTCGCTCTATGTTGAGCGGATGAAGTTTTAATCTGCGACATCTTAAGCATTCTAATATGGTCTTTTCTATTAAAAGTGGAGTCCCACAAGGTTCTCCCCTCGGTCCGCTGCTATTTAACATCTTTGTCGCAGACCTGCTTTCTGTCGTTAAGGATCATAAGGTTAGACTTCTTTTCTACGCTGATGATGTTAAGTTGTTTCTTGATAATAATGGGTGGAGGGATTGTTTTAGACTTCAGTCTGCTTTATCATATGTGCATCTTTGGGCATGTTCTAATGGTATGACCTAGAATCAGGATAAGTCAATTGTTGTTTCATTTAATCACTTCACGGCTCCTTTTATATTTGATCACCATCTTCAGAATAATGTACTTTTAATAGCCAAGTCGGTTAAAGATCTTGGAGTCGTATTGTCGCATAACCTTTCATTTTTAGACATCTCTCGCTGCCTGGGACTGATAAAAAGGGCATCCGCTTTTTTTACAAACTCAAAGACCCACCATATTCTGCTCAAGGCTTTTATTATTCCTAAGATTATTTATTTCGTCTGGATCTGGTTTGGGGGGAATTTCCAAATCCTCAACAAGATTCAGTGCAAGTGTATTAGTTTTGATTCTTTTATAAGGAAACACAAATACATAGTGGGTTCTGCTTTTTTGTCAGAGTTTGGTGTTTGCCGTATTATTCGCATCGTTTTATTTAATAATTTGGTTAGTACTTTTTTTAAGAAAATTTTTGTGTCGTCTCTTTACCCCGAGTTTAACTTTAATACGCTTCGGAGGACGCGTAGGGGGTTTGTTTTAAATCCCATTACCACTTGGAAATCGTCCCTCTCTCGGGTTAATCCCATTTTTAAATTAATTACAAATTATTTAGAAAATTACAATGACACTGACCTCACCTCAGCTGAGGGTCTGCATTTATGTTTATTTTCGTAGTTTTTTTCTTTTCTTGCATTTTTATTTTTATTTTCTTTATTTTTTTGTTATATGTCTGCTTCATTAACCCTATTTTGGGCCTTTGGCCTGTTGGGGGCAACACAGGGCGTCTCCCTCCGGACCATTCCGAAGGGGCTTTCCCTGTCGTTGTTACAGTTATTATTATTATTATTATTATTATTATTATTATTATTATTATTATTATTATTGTTGTTGTTGTTGTTGTTGTAATATTATAAAAAAAACAATTGTTCAATATTTTAATACAAAATCAACAAGAAAATTAAATTATTTAATTTTTTTTTTTGTTACAAAAAATTCTTATTGCTCAACTGCATTTGTAAATATTGTTATATGCTTACTATTATAAAAATATTGTTAATCTTTTTTTCCATTTTAATTTGAAAAATATTTTAATTTTAACTGAACTCACATAAATGTGTTACAAGGTTTTTATATATAAAAAAATAAGAAAATGATGCTGTAATATACATGTATACAAAAAAAAATTCAATAATAATTTATGTTAATATATGCTTATTAAAAGAGAATGTAAAAGAATCCCTTCAGAAATTTGGTGTAAAAATAATTGATTACAACTGGAATTTCTCCTCTGTATACTTACCTTCATCCTTCATGCTACAGTAATATTCTTGTAGTAATAATATTTATCTGAAACTTCCATAGTTTTTTTTTCAAATATTTTTTACTCACTGCTTATAAAATAGCATCTTCCACAGCAGACTTGTTAAGTGAATGCTCTGGCAAGAAGAAAGAGCTCCTTCCACTTTTTCACAACATAACAGGAAATGTTCTGGGCCTGAGCAATAGATGTCAGATTAGGATACTTCTGTGACTGGTGTCAGTGTGTGTTTTGAGTTCGTTTTGTATTTCTTGGTTGTTTAACCATTGGTTGGTGTCGTTTATGCAAATTTCTTTGTTTTGAGTTTATTTGTTTGAATAAATGAGATTTGTAGCGATCGTTTTGTGGTAGTTGGGTAAGTGTTTTATTGTGTGTTTGTTTACTAATATGGATTGAGTGTGTGGAATTTCAAATAAAAGACAATTCATTTCATTGTATAGGAAATTTGTTTTTTTTTTTTTTTACGTTGTATTTTTCCCGATTGTTGGAAGTATCATGATTTAAAGAGCAACTGACACGAAAAATGACCTATCAATTTTATTTTTTTATAACATAAAGGACCATGAACTAACTCTAGTTCGACTTGAAAAATTTTTATAACTTTAGTTTTTTAAATATAATTTTTCAAACATCAGTTTTCAAAACTCACGTCGTTTGAGCTTCGCCTCGATTCACCGCTAGGGCATAACGTCACATTGGAGAATCGTCTTGGCTATCTAACATAGAATAACTCATCATTGTTTTTCTTTTTCGATAATTTTCTATCCTTCATTTTGGAAACTCCAAACAAAAAAATGAGATCCACTTACATTGAAATGTTCCTTATTGCACTAGCATTATTTGGGTTCAAATTTGCAACAAACTTGAATTTTATTTTATTTTTCATTATTTGATTAATGTGTGTGTGTGTCGGTTTCCACTGCTCAAGTAAAAGTTACAAGATTTAAAAAGTGAGCAATTTATACATGAACTGTGGCCTTGGCCTTCTCATCTTGTTTCTCATTTTTTACTTTTGTTTAAATTTTATATCTTTCCCAATGTGTGACAATTATATATAAGGGGCACATATATATCGTTAAATCAATTCATATTTACATATTTAATCAATTGTCGATTGGTTTGTCAACATGCCTTATTATTGAATCGTCAGTTTATATATTAATAATGTGTTTACCTTCTCTTATGTATTTACTTGGTTGTAATGATTTCACTCTCCATCCGTATATGTTTCTCACACCCGTGTCAATTTCTCTTACGATCGGGATGAACCTGTGCCCATAAATATATCTAATTATAAATATTGGTTAATGTTCACTTCTGCACATCGCGCGGTGACTGGTCATGCGACCAAGGAAAGAATTTATTTGAATTTATTTTTTAAAGACTGAGGGGCTGTGCCCATCAGACCACCCTCCCTCCTCTAATGAACTGATATATATAACCTCAATGAAACTACTATACTTTTTCCTTACCACATATATAAGCACATGCCTACATCGTTTAAGGGAGAGAAAAAAAAATACGCGAAACGAAATATAAAATAAAAAATTCTATATAGCCTATCTTATTCCAAATCCCTGAATAAACTGTTTGCATATTTCTGTTCATAATTTGTCTAAGATTTTTATCTGAGTCTTCTTTTAACTTAAAATCAATAATGAGCAGGTCGTTTTTCGATTTCACTAATAAACAGCTCTATGTAAATTGACATTTTTATGAGAGATTAAAAATAAAAAGATGTTTACAGCAAAATTAGTCTGAAAAAATTCCCAGAAAAAATAAAACGGCAGTACATGTACTTGTAGGAAGTTAACAGGTGATAATTTTTTATAATTTTTTTATAATTTTAGTTCAGAGCAACGGAATCATCACCGGTGCCCCCCCCCCCCCCTTCTATATCCTATTGATTCAACAATTGAGTTGCCTTGAAAATGGGTTTGATTGAATCTTTAGAGTTGCCATTGACATTGCGCGTGCTCCCACAGAATTCCATGTTACTCCGTTTTGGGAAACTATTTAGTTGACAAGAAAGGGATCATAGAGACTGCAAGGCTGATACATTTTTCTTGAGAACTTTTTTCGTGTTGAACTCAGATTGACCTCGGTTGAATTAATGAGGCTTTAGCGGTAATGACTGCAGGACTTGAGACTCCTTTCGCTCATATGACGTCATCAACCCCCGCGCCGGGCCGCCCCCTATAGTTCCAGATGTTTTTCATGGCCTTCAGTAAATAGCGAATATTTGTTCATTTTATTGAATAAATAATAACAATTTTCGAAATTAAATTATGTATTATGCAATTATGCAGTTTTATTTAATTATTTACTTAATCTTATAGTATCGAAAATTTTGATGTCAGTTGCCCTTTAAGTTATCTGAGGGAGGCTGCCGCAATTGTTTTGATAATCTTAAGCAAACATTGTTGGGGCAGTTTTTCTCAGTACATGAGCCTCAACAAACCCGGAGGGGATGGTTTTTTTTTCAGTGAGAGACCAATCGTTGTTTATTGCTTTGCAAGCGAGCGTCGTGAAAAAAAAAAAAAAAAAGATCGTTCTTACCCCCCCCCCCCCCCACTAGTTTTTTAATTTATTTCGTTTTTTCCAATTAATTTTGGAACTCAAATACACTGTTTTTCCACAGCAGAGTACACACTGTCAAGCAATTCCCCTCTTTTTCACTTGAGGGCATGACCGTCAAAGCTCACCCAATCATACCATGTTAAAAAGGCTTACGTTGCATCTGTCTACTCCGTAATCTCCAGGCAACACCATCTAAAAGTTCATACATTGTTACATTGCCAGTGACACTGAAAATTCATCAACATAAAAAGGCATTGTTTATCGTATTTCTGCCGCATCTTTACTGATGAAAGGGGGGGGGGGCGACCGGATCATGTTCTTAAATGTTAGCTTATTTACCTGTGGAATCAGGCTGGCTTGAGTCGGCATGATGTGGGGCTTCCATTCGAAAATGTCTGCAGCAAACTATACGATGGCAGCTTAGCATCCATAGGCGGATGATTCGCACAAACGATCTGCTCGGGAGATGATCGCAACTAACAACAACAATGACAACAAACATATGGACATCACAAAACAAATAATTGTCGTGTGACACAACAATCGGACTTGTTGCTTGCCGACACAACATTTCCTCCCGTCGCACTAAGTTACGGGGAATACTGCTGGGGCGGCTGGCGATTTCGGCCTGAGCATCAGAGGGCAGCTGGTTCCCTCCTCGGCCGGCCTCGATGGCGAACGACGCCATCGCATTGGAGAGTTGGCTGACCGTCATTTCCGGAATTCGGCTGGTTGGGCCCAGTCGGCCCATCGGAGGCAATCTGGTCTGGAGGAGGAACGTCCTCAGCTTAGTTTTAAGTTGGCAGTGAGGCTGACAGTCCACAGTCACTAAAAACTGGCGATTCCTCAACAGGTGAGTGAGTCGCTGCTTGGGTACAACTTACGCTAAGGTGCACTCGACAAGAAGAGTGACCTTTCTCTATTTCGCCATGGCATACCGCACTTGTAAGCTGAGTCACACGGATTGATCTGGTCGATATGCAGTTTTGAACACTTTTCTTCAACCACCACTTTGTAATGCAGGTCTCCCAGGCGACGGATAACAACGCCCGGCATCCATTTCTTCTGCAAAGGCTATCCCACATGTATGAATACTGTTTGACTTTCCCACAGAGATCCGAGTTTGGGCGAAAATGTGGCTTGCCGCTTCTCTTGCACTCGCTGGCCGATATCTTGCAGAAGCAGCATATCCAGGGGAGTATAAAATTCCCGTCCGAGGAAGAGTTTGGCAGGGGACTCCTCCGTTATGGCATGTGGCGCTCTCCGGTAGCATTCCAAGAACGTATTTAAATTACGATGCAAATTTGTTGGGGTGGTTCCCATGGGTTTCAGAGCGCTATTAATTGTTTGTACATAACGTTCTGCCTGTCCATTTGTGGAAGGGTGGTAGGGCACCGTGCGTTTATGGAATCTAACCCCTCGCTTTTGAAGGTATGAGATTAATGCATTCGCGATGAACTGGGGACCATTATCTGTGACTACTGTGGTAGGTACGTCATAACTGGCAAACAGTTCGTCAAGGAGAGCTATTGTGGCTTCCGCAGTTGTCGCTACCATTGCTTTTTCTTCCACCCACTTGCTGTAGGCGTCCACAATAATGAGCAGCATCTTGCTCGCTACTGGTCCGGCATAGTCGAGATCCACCCTCTCCCAGGGCCCTTTGGGGTACTCCCAATGATGAACACAATACTGCGGTCGAGCACGGAGTACATCACGCAGTGGACACATGATTTGGTTGTGTGCTCGATGTCGGCGTCTATGCCGGGCCAGTACACAAACATCTGAGCTAGGCCTTTCATCTTGCCAATTCCTAGATGGCCAGTGTAGAAGTCATTCAGGACTGGCTGCAGTAGTGTTGGTGGAATCACTACCCGATGGTCGTACATTGGGCAACCAGCGCTCACTGTGTAGGCGTCCTCTGGAGCTTTGTAACCGGAACGGGCTAAATCGCGGCCCTGTCCGAGCTCTTGGATGATTCTTCCCAACCTTGGATCGCTCCTAGTTGTTTTAGCAATCTCCGGTCTAATTGGCAGCTGTCTCATCTGGTGGACGGTGAACAATTTGAAGCCGTCTTCCTCTTCTACCTTGTTAATGGCTGTCACTCTCGAACAAGAGTCTGCATTTGTGTGTTCCTTCGCTGGTTTGTACACCATGGAATAATTAAAATTGGTCTAGTATTCCGCATAATTGGCCATGCGGCTAATGCAGAGGATAGAAGGTGACTTGTGGGAGTGAAATATTGAGTCAGGGGCTTATGGTCGATTAGCAACTGAAATTTTTTGGCGTATAAACAATTGAAAAATTTCTTAATGACCCATACGATGGCTAGGGCTTCTTTGTCGATTTGTGGATACCTCCACTCTGTATCTGTGCATATGCTATTAGTTTGCATATGCTCTCGGCTTGCATATGCTATTGGTTTTTCTAGACCGTTGGCCAGACGGTGGCTTAACAAAGCTCCCAAACCTAAGCTTCTGGCATCAGTGGCGAGAATTAATGGTAGAGAGGGGTCATGGGGGACCAGCGGGATATGAGGGCGGATTTTATCTCGTATCCATTTTGGGCTTCCTTCCTCCATTTAAATTGGTCTTGGGCCAGCATTTCCCACAGTTTTGCTTTGTAAGAAAGATTTGGGATGAAGGCATTATAGTAGGTCACTTGATTTTCCCTGCGGTTTCATTTGATTCTCCCTCGTATTTGGAGATGGAAAGCAGCGGACTTATGAAAATGTTATTTATATAGTTTTTAATCCTACCTTCCAAAGTGACTCGGCAATTATGGATCCAAATGATCTCAGGTATCAAGAATTGGTTTTAGATGTTCCTCAAGGGACTAGAGTAATTCTCTCTAAAAAGGAACCAGGAAAGAGAACATAGCTGTGGCGAATGACAAGTACAGGCATGCTACAGCATTAAGGATCTAGTCCTCCTCGTGGTCCACGTAAACCTTCCTCATCAAGTTATAATAAATTTTTAGTGCTTGATATTGCTGGCTTGGCTTCACAACCACAACAATATATCCCACTCCTGACACAAGAAAATACCACGTCTTTACTGATGAAGGGGGAGGAGTGACTGAAATAACGTTCTTAAATGTTACGTTATTTACCTGTGGAATCAGGCTGGCTTGGATCGGTGTGATGTGGGGCTCCCATTCGAAAACGTCTGCAGCAAACTATACGATGGCAGCTTAGCATCCTTAGGCAGATGGTTTGCACAAACGCTCTGCTCGGGCGATGATTGCAACGACAACAAACATATGGACATCACAAAACAAATAAAAATCGTCGTGCGACACAACAATCGGACTTGTTGCTTGCCGACACAACAATTTCTACCATTAAGAAGCACTAAATTATGATTTCCTATGATCATGTAACAATGTATAAATTGTCAGTGCCCAGGCTGTCTTCCTAGGAGGTGTTGTCAGAGACCATCAATAAGCCGTTCTCCCTCTCCCCTGCAATAGAACTTTATCCACTTTTTTCACTTTTCTGTAATGAATTCATGATGTTTTCCACTATGCAGTAGAACCTCCGTATAGCGAAACGCAATGGATCGGCAAAATCATTTCGTTACATAGATATTTCGTTGCATGGAGATAGTGTTAAAATTTGCACAATTTTGATGTATAAATTACGTATGTATTTTAAATTTAGTATTTTTATACAAAAATGTAGCATTTTATATTAATTTGAATGCTTCTTAACAATTTTTTCGATACTTGACATCGCTGCCTATCTAAAGTCATCTAGGTCGCCATTGCTGAAAATTTTGTTTGGATTGCGATTATTTTTTCTGAAATAATTAAAATTTGAAAGCAGAACGGGCAGAAAATAATTTTGTAATACGTATTTTGAAAAATACCAATAGAACATATCCATAACCGTGTACATTAAGGCTTACGAGTGTTTTTTCGTCAGCCTCGGTAAAATTAGCATTTCACAAAAATGTTTATGGTAAACTTTCAATAAAATAAATTTGAGCAAATATTAAAGATTTTAATATAAAAAATCTTCCGAGTTTCGACAGCTTTTATAGTAGTTCTCGTGCCGACTCTCATAGAAAATAAATTTTTAACATGCTTGCAGCTTTAAACTCTTCAGCAGGCCGCCATTATTGCTGGGCAGTGCATCATGGGTAGTTTGGTGCGAAACGTTGTTCTCGAGAACTCTTCGTAATTTTGCCGATAAAATAAACGTAATGCCACAGCTGCAGCTGAGTGGGCAGAGCTTGTGACGTAAAAATTTGTTTTTAACTTCGCTTGTTGGCAGTTTGCGATGATTTCGTTCGTTGGCTGTCGGGCCGTAGCTACCGATAAGAATCAAGCACGCTAAGTGCAGGAATCAAATTTCGTAATAAAGAGCTAAAATATACCTTAAAATTTATTCTCCGGACCGAAAAATCCTTACGTTATACGCTATAAAGATTTCGCTATATGGAGATTGAAAAAGCATTAAATCAATAGGATTTTTGCCGGAACCACAGAAAAATTTCGTTATTAAGAGAATTTCGCTATATCGACGTTCGCTCTACGGGGGTTTTACTGTATATGATTTGAGAAGCAGTGAAAATTACTTTGACTCGTTACTTGCCCGTCTCCTCCTTTTTCTGGTCATAAATGAAATTTTTGTTAACACTGAGTAGGAGAGTTTTGAAGAGCTTTGATAGATTTGTAAGTAATTAAACTTGTTTTTGTTTATGTGAGATTTTTATAGATAACATTGTGATGCTATGCATGAGAGCATTGTTAGATTTTATTACTTTGCTACCACTGTTGTCTTCACTTGCACGTTCCATTTTGCTGTGTGATAATTAAAAAGAATTAATGTACCACTGCCGTTCGTCTCTTGCCTACAGGTTATGGGTCCAGATAATATGCGATATAATTTTTATATACATCACCAGCCTGCTGTTTCACCTCCATTTGATGCTGTTTTTTCATCAGAACTGTAAGTTACCATTTTCCTTTGAGCTTCTGTTGTTAAGCCTCTCTACATTTTGATAACTTGACAATAGCAACTGTTGAAGAATTCAACGCTCTTAAAGCTGAACTGCAAGCACTTCAAACTGCAATGGCCAAACCCACAACTGTCGCATGTACATTTTCCGTTGGCACTTTACCTGAATCAAAACATTTAGATGGTCATAAAAATTTTCCAGATTGGAAATTTCTGATGCAAAATTTCTTAACTGACTACGGTTTATGGGAATGTATTGAAAAATCCGATTAAATGGATAAAGAACTAGAGCGCTGAGCTTTAGCCAAAATAAACCTTTCTCTAAAACCAACTGCGGCATCAATTACGAAAAAATGCAAGACTGCCAAAGAAGCTTGGGACGCTTTATCGCTAATGTATGAAGATAAAGGCATGGTACGCCTTGTTGGTCTTTATCAAAAACTTCTTGCAATCAGTTTTGAAGATTCTTGCTCAATGGATGATTATTTGAATAAATTCACCTACATCACTGAACAACTTGAAAGTGTAGGCAAACCATTTGATGATCAAGTAATGGGTGGATTCATATTAGCGAAATTACCCAACACTACCGACCACTCGTGCTAGGTATACGTGGTTAAAAACAAGACACAACAACTTCTTTTGTCAAGAGTCTACTATTATAAGATGCTGCACATGAATTTAAAGAATCTTTGCAATCAGCACTGTATGCTAAAAAACAGTCTGCATATTCTAGCGCTAAATTTGTTCACTGTTTTAACCGTAACGAAAGAGGTCACAAATCTAATCAGTGTCCAAAGCCTCCTAGAAAATTAAAAAAACACTCTGAAACATGCAAGTGAAAAGAAGTGTTCTGCCAACGCAGTTTTTTCTCATTCATCATCGTCAGAATCTGTACTCTTTACAAATTTGAAGAAGTCTGCACCACAAATTTCCTCTGTACTTCCTGCAACTGTCTTATTTGATGAGAATGAATAGTTTATTGACTCTGGTGCTTCCAAACATCTTATTTGCTCATCTCTTTTTTCATCAACTCAACAACGTTACCACTTGAAGAAATACGTCTTGCAAATGGAGATAAGCTCACTGTTACAGGTCATGGAAATAAAGCTATTCCACTCCCTAATTCAAATACTCTTCTAGTTGAAGATGTTCTGTCAGTTCCCACGCTTACATTAAACTTGTTAAGCGTCAGTAAACTTGTACACCATCCGTTAAACCTCTCTGTACTTTTTGATAAAAGTGGTTGCAAAATATTTACAGATAAGCCAGTTATTAACAATTCTTCAATTTTAGCAACAGCCACAGAAATTAATGGTTTATATTGTGACATTTGATGTCAGTTTTGGGTTGCATATGTCCGACGGGACGGGAAAATAGCGAACGACTGGTTATGGGAGGGGGGGGGTGCACGAGCGATGTGCGCGATTCTCTTTTGTTTTGTTGTTTTGGTCGTTGTGGGCGGTTTGTTTGCCTTTTGTTTTCTTTTCGTGTGGTTAGGATGTGGCCGTTTTGTTGTGGGTTGTGTTAGTCAGTTTGTCTGGGTATAGAAATGTGAGTGAGTGTGCTGTGTTGATCGTGTTTAATTTAATGGGAGCGCAGTCGCTCGTTTGCGAGCATCTTGCCAACAACGCAGAGTCGGTCGCGTGTGATTCTCTTTGTTTTCTTTTGTTGCGATGTTTGTTGGCGGTTGACATTGTTAGGGTTTGAGAATTTTCGTTAGCCTCCAGCAAACAATCGTTTATCCTTTTATAATGGGTATTGTTGTTAAAGGGGAATTCTTATTATGTTATTTTTTTGTTCTCTTCAAAAAACTGTTCGTGTTGAGCGGTCATGTTTTGCTTTGCTCTCCGAGCGTATAGTACATGGCCTACAGAGATTTATAGGAGTTGTTTGCTCAGTATAAATGGTGCAATTAGCACCCACGTTATGTTTAATATTTAATGTTAGAATGTTAAGTTTATTTAAACAAGTTTCAAAGATTAGAACTTTACTAAGCTGTGCAGGAAAACGTCTACATCAGTGGGATGATGGCAGCCGTCGCATGTTCAAATTAAAGGAGTGAGGCCCGAGCCCAGTGATGACATTTCTTTACGGTGTCTATAGATGTTGAACGCCATCGAGTAAAACAAAGGTGATTGGTGCAATAAGATGACAACTTGGTGAGTAACATTTTATTCCGATTTTCGATATGCGCTTTGGGATATGTCCGCCCTGAAGCCCCCAAGTGCGGAAAACATTCGCGTAAACGGAGTGGCAAAGACTTGCCTTAAGTTGTGCAACTGAGATGCTACTATCGTATGTATACAGGAAAGAATAAGTGTTATAGGATTTCAGAGCATTCTTCACCAAGTTTGTGTACCTATGAATTTTTAATTAGCATGCCCAGACGGTGTTGTGCATTATTTCAGGAACTTTGTGTTGCATTTACTGTTATGTGTTTTAAGAGGTTGTCAATTGCTTTAACCTTTTCCCAGCCAGCTATTTTCTTGAGAAAATGATTTTCTTACAGCGGGAGAGAAAATATTTTTTTAAAAAATTCAATAACAGATATACTGCTTTAAAATTTTTTATTTGTGATCTTGAATATAACTGCTTTTGATTAGTAATTTTTTTGATCGAGTAAAAGTAATGGGGTTTTTCTAAGCAATACATTAAAATGTATAATAATATTTTCTATTTGAAATACTTGGTTTTAAACCTTTTTTAAAAAATTACAAATGTAATAATTTCGAATTTGAAAATAGCCAAAATTTAGGGAGAAATCTTTTCTAAATAATGCAAAAAAATTTTTTTAATATCTCTATTTGTTTTTTTTAATGATTTTTTATATAACTGAATGTGCAATATTTTTACTTTTTTTTTCGAAGATATACGTAATTTGTTGTTAAATGGGTCACACCTGCATGACAATAGCTAGAAAATCCACATAATAGAGCTTTTTCACTACGCGTCATCATGTCGTTATTGTGATGTCTTCGACACGACACCGCCATATTGGATAACAAGCAAACAGGTACTCGCTTTCTTCACTATCAGTTCGCTACTCGCACACCCTCTGGAATTCATTATACAATGTCTTTTTGCTGCATCTTAGGATGTTCTAATTTCTAGAGAGATGTTAAAATATTTTTACAGAATACCTGTAGTTCAGAGGCACTAAGATAAGCTAATCTTCGAAATAACACAGAGGAGAAGAAGAGCTTGGCTCGCAGCGATTAAAGAGTTGTACTCCACAACTGCGACAGTATAAAATACTGGCGTGTCTATTCCAATCATTTCTTAGAATGAAATTCAATCTGGATACTACATACAGAAAACGCTTGTTTAATTAAATAAAGGCTGTTCGTCATAATTTTCTCAAAGGAGTCTGGTGTATCAGAAATTGATAAAGTTCAGATTAGCGGCCCCCAATTTTCTCGGCTGACATCGATCAGCCTCATCGCGTTTATGCTCTTAATTTATTATCGTAATATATCTAATTAATATGTAAATGATTTATCATATTATGAAAATTATATTTTAAGAAATTTATGTAGGAAAAAAAATCACGAAAATTCCATGAAGGTGTACGATAAATGATGGGCGGCTATGCCAGCGGTCGCCCGTTAGCCGAAGTTCATCGCCACAGAACTTTCGTGATTTTTTCCTGCATATATTTCTTTAAATTTAATTTCTATAACACTATAAATCATTTACATATTAATTAGATATTCTACGATAATAAATTCAGAGCATAAACGTGACGGGGCTGATCGATGTTAGCCGAGAAAATTAGGGGATGCTGCGCTGAAATTTTACTTTCGGTGTCTCATTTATTACATACCTTGCTATAAACGAGTGTATTAACCTTAATTTGTTTGTAGCCGACTTCGAGGACCCAGCCACACAAAAAATTCTTGTATGCATTGAGTGATTTGTTTGCGTGTGATCCAGCTGTGCTTGTGGACGACGTAGCTTGAAATTAAGATGAGATCCAACGAGGCAAACTTCTTTTCTCTAAAGTAAACTTCTGATTTAATAGAGTATAAGGACCAATACTATCAATATCAGCAATTTTTTGTTCATATCTCAGTTGTACATGGATTGGAAGATTCGTGTAATATGCTATCTTGCCATAGCGACTAGCGTGTGCGAAGCGTGCTTGTTATCCAAGATGGCTGACCTAGTTCTGCGTCCTGAGTTGCTAAGCAACCTAAACCCAGAATGCCTTACGTGGTCACGTGCTGTAAAAGCTTTATAGGATTTTAATCTCTTTCTTTGATAAAGCAGTGACATGGCCTTATCTAACTTCCTTGAAGGCCAATCTCTAATGACGTCATCAAGAAACGATCTCAATAGCAATGTTTTTAATTTTTGTGAAATAACTTATGAATAAAATGTAATTTACGAAAAAAAAAATTTAAAACATAAATTAAAGGAATCATTTTAATATAATTCATTCATGTGTCCTGTTAATGCGTAGCAAGCGTCGGTTGTCGCTGTTTTAAGCGGCTTGTGTCGTCGGTCATTCCGTAGTGATAATAAAACTGTAGCAGAAACTTTAAATGCTTTTAATTGATCGATTATGAATAGTCTGTCATGTGTGATATTCACGAATTTATGTTGATGTTGTCGGAATATAATTTAGTGTTGAGAGCGAATGCTCACCGCTGCTAGGTCGCTGTAAGGAGTGCTGGCTCGTTGTGAAGCTGCTAAGAATATGCTACACTCGAGCGCAGGGTAATACGAGGGGAGGGTGTCAAGCGTCTGCATTGTGTATTGGCTTTATAGAGTGGGGTTACTGCCTTTCTCCCAGTGTTCAATTCCTCCAAAATAACACTACATAAGCGTGGTTAAGAGCATTGAACAATTACTTAAAAGAGAGGCATGACGCATTCTGTCTCGCTCGTATTACCAAGTGTTATGCAAAGTAGTCTGGTTATGGGTAACAAAGATGTAACCTTAGCAGTGAGCATCAGCTGATGTCTTATCAGATTAGTGCGCGCTATAATTGAGCACGAACGTGCACATGCGCTTAAGATTGAAAAGAGGTCAATGTAATAGTTGCAATTAATTGATGGTGACACTGTTTTGAAACTTTGTTGAGTTTAAAGAGTAACAGTCCCGGGGCCCTGTAAGAATTAACGAGTAAGAAATAGAAAAAGGGGAGCAAATTAGTTTAGGTTTAGTTGATATTTGGTAATTAAATATTTGAGTTGTACCACTTTGGGTGGTACTGGTGTTTATCACTATTGTTGAAAGTTTAATTGATTTTCTCTTGCATTATATATTTTATTATGCTAATTAGCATAATTAAGCACATTCTGAATGAATTAAGTTTGGTTTTGAAACACGAGATGTCCTCTGCTTGATTACATCTAGTCTTCACACAAGTCCCAAACCCTCGGCCCCCACCACGTCAGAGTTGGCTTTGCCCTGGGTCCTCGAGTAGGCCCCGCCCATGCGCGTGGTTGGTCACAGAGGAATAAGATGTTTCAAAACAATACTGTATTTCTTAAAAATATTTGTTCGAAGAGAAATCTGATCTTGGTTGGTTTGGTTTATTTGGTATTAACGTCCTTTTCAACTACTATGGCCATTTCAGGACGGCGTTATAGGGGCCGCAAATTTTGCCTCGCAAGGGTTCTTTAACGTGCAGCCGGCAAACGACTACACGGGACCAACGGCTTTACTTCCCTTCCGAAGGAAGTGCGTGATCTCAGGATTTTCCCCCTGAAAAAATCCTCGTCGTCCTCGGCCGGGATCGAACCCGCGTTCTCGGGCATCAGAGGCGAAAATCTGATCTTGAAATAGTTTCATTTATAGGCCTATACTAAAATAATTCGTGTCTTACTAATAAAGAGTGGCTATTTTTAATTTGCTGATTTTTACAGATTCTATTTGTCACTTGTCTAATGTGCAATTTCCAAATAAAATTTCGTTATAATGAAATTATAATGTTGTGGGGACCAAAAATTTGCTTCGTTATAGTGAAGACTTCGTTATAAAGATTTCATTATAGCGGGATCATAATAACATTAAATATTAGGATTTTTGCCGGGACTGCAGAAAAACTTCATTATAGTGAAAACTTCGTTACAGTGGAATTCGTTATAACGGGATTTAACTGTACAATGTCAGCTTTACAGGCTCATCTCACAACATAATACTCTTCAGAGGGGCGTACGCACGAAACAGTGAGGTGTTCTCAAGAGAAAATGCAACCTATCTGCACAAACGGAGTACTTAGAATGTTCCACGTTGACTAGGCCATCAGTGAAATACCCTTACGGCACCCGGACCAGTGCATAGAGCAAACAACAAGAAGCTTCCCGCTTAAATAAAACAATGTACAAGGGTTAGTCAAATGAAAATCAGAAATATTTTTTACAGCTCCTTTATTACAGACAGAGTTGGAACAAGTACACTATTTTTCAATGTTGCCTCCCTGCTTTTCAATGCATTTCCGCCACCGAGTTGGGAGGGCATGGATACCTCGCGAAAAAAAAATCTTTTGGCTGCGTGTGCAGCCACTCATGCACTGCCTGTTTCATTTTCGTGTCGGTCGCGAATTTGTGGCCACCTAAGGAGTCCTTTAGTGAGCCAAAGATGTGGAAGTCGGAGGGCGCGGGGTCAGTAGAGTAAGGAGGATGGAGGAAGTACTTTAGATGCAAGTCCTGGATAGTCGCCACAGTCGCATGAGCCATATGAGGTCGCACACTGTCAAGCCGGAGGAGAATACCTATTCAGAGGAGTCTGCAGCGCTTGGTGCGTATAGCAGGTTTCAGAATGTCACGCACCAATTCACTATAGGTGGCACTGGTCACTGTCTTGCCCTTATCCACGTAATGTTCCACAATGGGACCCTTGTGGTCCCAGAACAAGGTCAGCATCATCTTTCCTGCAGATGGCTGGCTGTGGAACTTTTTCGGCTTTTTCGTCTGCCAAACTTGTTGTGCCGCTGCCAAATTTCTTACACCGTTCGTACACCTGAGTCTACAATACACATTCACCATACATGCGTCGATGGATTCCTATTGTTTTCGTGCCTTCACTGTATAGGAAACAGGTCACTGCATTCTGCTCTTCTTTGGTGCATTCCAACAGAGGGGCCACCGTATGGCGCTGCCGGGTCACGTGGGGATGCAGGACCAATGCCAATTGATGGGGGGAGAGTCCATGCACATGCGCACTGGGTCTGATCGCAATGGGAGCGGTTTTCGGTTTTCTACAGCGGTTTTCCAGTTTTCATTTGACTCACCAAGGCCAATAAAATTTACCAGTGGATTCTCTGAAGGGCTTCACTGCATAAAAGTATCTCCATTACCGAATGCTAACATTTCAGACGTTAAATCTCTTACAATGGCGGTGTTCGAATTACCTTTGCAGAATATAACAGTTGTAACGCTTTAATTTGCTATAACTAAGGTAAGACACTTGAACCAAATCACACCACCCCAAATAAATGTTATGTTGCTATACCGTGAAAAAGGACTGTGCGCTGAGAGGCTAAAATATTATTTACTGAAGAATAAAAGACCGGATGCTCTTAACTCCGATTAAAAACTGTCGCTTTATTCCTAAAAATTAACAGATTTCTTATCATTCGTTTCTTAACAGTATCATTAAATTCAGACATTTTTTGCTTTTAAGTGAAAGTTCAGAAATCTTAAATAAAAATACAGTTGAAACCCGTTAATACGAACTCTGTTAATACGAAAACCTGGTTATTACGAAAAATTTTGCTGGCCCGTCCCCGTGAATGATATTTACATGTAAATTCATCCTCTTAATACGAACGATTTTTAATTAAAGTCCGTTTAATACGACGGAAAATTTCGGAAATTTAGCGAGAAAATAGTGATCAGAATAAAAATTCTAATAAGTTTTCAGAATATGGGATTTTTTAAAATAAAAATTAAATGTTTTCTGTGATCTATTCACCTTTTTAGAGAACATATTGTCCACCAGTAGGGACATGGTAGTCATCCGCCATTACACCCGTTCATTTTGATTCCTAGGCGTTTGTATCGTCCCTTAGCGAAGCTGCAGAAATAACGAGCTATTGCACAATCTTTAGGGTTGCTACATTTTCGTTATAACACATTTTCTTCTTCATTCAGCACTCTGCTCCGTCAACACACCATATGATTACTGAGATAGACGATCTCAAATCATTTATTTTGTATGGGGAAAATGTTCCTCCAGATTTATTTACATTATACTCAAAAGTAAATGTTTTAAGCAGAAATTTTGTAATGTCATGTAGACAGACCAAAATAACAGAGTTTTTTACTGAAGGAACGGAATAAAAATGTACGTATTTTATAACAGTAATTTTTCCATGCTTATTTCGAAAGTTATCAGAGTTGATGGATAATACGAATTCCGGATAATACGAAAAAAATTTATGGTCCCGACGATTTCGTATTAACGGGTTTCGACTGTATCTCGTAACTGTTTTTGTTCAATGTCTCTAATTGATTTCACTTGTTTTCACACGAGTCCCTGCTAATCTTCAGGTTTAACTTCTACATGTAATTTCCACTTAAGTCAATTGTGTCTTATTTTAAATTCCGTCTACAGCTTCCGGGGAAAAAAAAAAAAAAAATTAGCAAAAATTTAATTCTGCTGGGGCTTTTGCTTCTTAGCTGCCTTGTTAATCATGCGTTCAGCTAACTTGAACGCCATGTTTTTCCTGTTAATCCGGTAAATTACAAAGTTCATTTCTTTCTCTTGGTTTATAAACGGAATCGGGATTCTCCCAACAGTCTAACTTTTGAACAAGTTATGCGTACATTGACCAGATGAGGCTACAAACTTTAATTTAATCATTTTAATCATTTCTTTTTACTTTGACCTTGTTTTGAACAGTTTTAGTTCTAAGGGTTGGATACTTTAATCTTAATTCTCAATGTTCCATCTAACTAAATAGAGTTTTCTTCCTTTCGCAGGTTTTTTTTTTTTTTTTTTTTTTTACTTGTGAGCATGCAGGATTACCGCCTGACCAACGGGGAAAGGTAAGTGGGGGGGAGAAGGATAGACCTAACGACAGGTAGTTAGTTATATTAGTAGGGGAACGCCGATCTTAAAACTACTGGATACCTCCCTGTTTCAATTCATCAGTTGAGGCAAACATCTAAATCACGACATCCAACCTGGTGCTGAACTGTGGCTATGGCCGGACAACAAACGTCACTTCGTTCCATCTGTACTTTGCCTCACTAAAACGACACCTTTTCGGAGCTGACCGGGTAGAGCCCCATCTCACTTTTGCGGTTTTTCCAGAAGAATGTGGTGGGTTATGCAATAATCTCCAGGACCAATTTTTCCTTCGACGTCCAACTTTAATTGGCCGCAGCCTGTCCGCTCAATTGCTTCGATTATTCTTTTTGCTTTTCCTGACATCACAGTGTGGACAACTCATCCCGGACTCAGATCCCACTGTTGAAAACCCTGGAGTCTCCAAAAGCCACGCTCCATTCCTCTGGCCAGTCCAAAACTATAACATTCGCCCCCAAAAAAAAAATACTTCTAAATCTTCCAAGGCGATAACTACGCATTGTTACCGACGGCACGAGTTTACCAAAGTACTCCCGGGTAAGATATTTTTTCATCCATAACAATGACGTGGTTAACTTGAACAAAAAGAAATATTTTTTGCTCATATTATATTTTCACTATCCAGTTTTTTTGTTTAATAAACACATTTTCCAATTGCCAGATTCCTATTTGATCAATTCATTTCACTCTCTTTGAACGAAATCATGTCAAGACTTTTATCACAAGAATTATTTTTCAGGCAAAATAGGGGAAAAATCTTTATAAACTACTTTTATATTTATTTGTAACCTTAACGGAATGTCAAAATCCATTTCTGGCGTTACACAGTCCAGATACGAGGAGAATACCGTATATACTCGCGTATAAGCTGAATTTTTTTTTCCAAAAAATGACCCCTAAAAACCACATTCGGCCTATGTGCAGGTCAGAGTTGATGAAAACTCTTATAAGTGGAGTTTACAAAAAACTAAGCAATAATTTTATTTATTAATCCATTTAGATTTCATTTATTAACCCTTTCACTGCATAAATAAATTTCTGATAAGATAAAAGTATTCTCTCTCTTTGCAGCATAATGAGAATCTCTAAAAGACTGTGGCGGCCATATTGGAGAAAGTATGAGAGGGGGAGGGGCTTCAAACGAAACCAGCGCATCTTTACGTGTTCTCTCGTTGCAATACATACAGTAAATACATTAATCTAAACAGTATTAAAAATGGAACATCGAAGCATCGGAGATTCAAGAAGACTAAAAAATTCGATTTTGAAACTTTTTGAACATCGATACATGAGCTACCATCGATATTATCGCCAAGCTCGAGCATATGAAATTTAATAGACCTTAACAGCACATTGTACAATTATAAATAATATACAGTGCAGTATTTCATGTCTTTTTCCTCAATTTTCCACTCACTTTTCCATTGTTAAAAGCAAATGCTCTGGGGTCCGGTGATAATAAAAATACGTTAGGCCTATTGAAAGATGATCGAAACAAAATTCAGACCATGATCAAAAAATGGTTTATAAAATAAAAACTTCAAATAATTTTTTTGTATCTGTTACGCATTGTAATTTTAAAGATTATATAGGGTCATGCAAATCGTGTGTAAAACAATCTAAGGGGGTATTATAGATGTCAAGGTAAACATGGGTTCGAATTTGAACGCCAACTGGGATAGGCCTATGAACAGAAATAAAAATGCCGCCACCAAGATCAACAAGTTAATAACTCAGGTTCTGTAAAGCCTAGATTAATGAAATTTTGAGGAATAACAGGGTACATAAGACTCTATATACCATTAGAATTTGACTGAATTCCAACAAGAAGTTTTCGAGTTAATCATTCAACATCGTAACATGTTTACTTTTGAGTACTAACCAGCACTTGTTACAATTTTCAGTGAGTAACTCGGAAACTTCTCGTCGGAATTCGATCAAATTTTAACGGTATACACAGTCTTATGTACCCTGTTATCTCTCCAAATTTTATTAATCTAGGCTTTACAGAACCTGAGTTATTATTTGGAGTTCGGTCATTTGCCCCAAACTACCGCATGCCTTTTGAACATCGATAGCCTATTAATGCAAAGCGCATACAAAGAATACGAAAATTTTTATCAACTTTTTGGAGAGTCTGATGAAAAAGATGCTATTTTTGAAGGTTTCCCCACATAATGATTTTCTTATATAAATTTATTGTTTTTGTAATAAAAAATTTTTTCCCTCAAACGTTGCATTTTTTTTCCTTTTTTGCCTCGGCTTATGTGCGGGTCAAGGCGTTTTTCAACTTTTTGGACTCAAAAACAGGGGGTCGGCTATGCACGGGTCGTCTTATACGCGAGTATATACGGTAGAGTCCTTCATTTCAATGAAAATTGTGGAAGGGAGCAGGCAGTTTCAAAATTAGGCGCTTTAAGATACTCGGTTAGTTATCCAAAACAAAAACACGGCTCGCATAATGTCAGACCCATAAAAGTATCCACTAGTTTTGGTAAGTTTAATTAATCAGTTATTACTGTGTACTAATACAGTAAGGTTTTTATTAGATTAATTTATTTTTTATATTTTTTATTTTTTTTATTTTTTAGAATACTGCAAGCTTTTGTTGGAGGTTGCTCAAAAATATTGGAGAAACCCACCTGCTGCAATCTCTGAAAGCCATACACCATTGCCCTTATCTGAACAATGTAAGTAGTTAATATATGACCAGATAGAACTCATCATCTTCAAAATCGATGAGCTGTCAATACCTTCAGCTGTCAATAAAATCAATAAAACCAATCACCGTGACTATTAATGTCCAATCAGCGTAAATATTAATGAAGTATAGTGATTTTTAATGAGATTTCATGCATATTTATCGAGTTTGTTATCAAAATCATAAATATCAATGAGATATTGGTAAATATTAATGAAAAATTATGAATTATCGATGATTATAATCATCCAACCCTTTATCTTCAAAATCGATAATGATTAGATGTCTGTAGTTTCGTATATCTGTTTTGTAGTTTCATATTTTGCCACCAGATTTATTTTTCCCATTGATAAATATTTATGAAAAATAAGTTTCTAGTTTCGTATCCAGTCACTCCCCATCTTCTTCAAAATAGATATGAATAGTTGTATTTAGTTTCGTACTCAATTATACCCATCATCTTCAAAATCAATGAACTGTTAATACATCCCATCATCTTCAAAATCGATATAATCAGATGTTTTTATTTAATGGCGAGTATTAATGATGATCCTTTTAATTACATGCAATTTTGCTTGAATAGTTAATTTGCAACTTTTTTTTTTCATAATAATGATTAGTTGACGTTTTAGTTAAATTTTCTGCCGCTAGATGGCACTCCAACCTTTTTAGATTTTTTTTCAGTTTCATTTTGCGTCACACGTTTTAGTTACGTTTTCTGCCACTAGATGGTACTCCAATCCTTTTTTATTTCTATTTTTTTTTCTCAGTGATAAATATTTATGAAAAAAATACGATTTTTGCAAAGAATTTATTTAATTAAAACACAATAAATAGTCATGGATGGTTTTTTAAATTCATCTGTTTATTTTACAATTCAAAATTTTTTACAATTAATTCATTAAGCATTAATTTTTTTTTAATTTTATACAAGTTCCATTTTTTAGAAATCAAAATATTTTAGGAAATAAATAAATAAATAAATAAATAAATAAATCATTTAATTACAAAAATTAATTCTTACAAGTTAATGATCAGTCAGGACATACGTAATTATTTGTTTCTCATCAAATAATGACCATATGGAAGAGAATGAATTGCGTCATTTAAAATTTATCTTTTATCGTCGTATGCCGACAAGCAAAGCTTATTTTGTTTACATGTGTAAAGCAAGTGCTTAAAACTTCGAATAACTGATGAAGAAAAATGAAAAGATGCTTTATCTTTTAAACAGCGCAAATAATGGTTGTAATGTACGTCTTTCTTAAGCGTGTTTCTTTTGACACCTTTACCTGTTTTTTTAATTGTATTTCTGTAATGAAAGCAATACATTTTCGCCTTTAATCCGATGAATTCCGTGATCGCGTTCCCTGCTGTTTCGTCTTTAAATTTTCCAGGCACTTGCTTGTTTTCAGTTGAATATAACTTGTGATCAACGGGATAATTGTTGGTGTCGAAATAGCTTAGATGATTATTTAATTCATCATAAAGATCTTTTGTGAAAATTTGATAAAATAAACTGTCAGTGTCCGAGAATAGAAGTTGACATTTATCTCCATAAATCTTTTTAAAATGATCATAGTGAAATTCATACATCGTGAGCTTTGATAGATCTAAAACTGCTGTTCCGATATACACAGGACGATTTAACACAACACGATGACGATGCATTTTAAAGAGCATCAAGTCCTCTTTGATAACTTCAAAGTAATCTAATGATGGTTTTGATGTGAGTTTTAACGAGCGATTTTCACTCGTGCTGAATTTAATAACCTGTTGCCTGCGTACGTTTTGCAAACTCTTCCCAAAGATCACATTATTCATCAATTTGAACAAATTCTTTTCAAAACTACTCGAAAACGCTTGTCCTTTCATCGTATTGAATTCTATTAAGGTTTCAACCAAGCTTTTTGACGAAACCTCACAACGCGATGTATTTTCTCCAGAACTAACCCATGATCGAGATAAAACTTTAAGTTTTTATGATGACAAATATATTTTCTGCGAGGAAGAACGTGGGGAATTAATTTTTCAGTTTTATGAGGAAGCTTATACTTTGTTTGTAATTCTTTGTTGAAGGGTGACAGCATTTCGCTTGTAACGATGAGTTTCTCAGCTGCTAGCGGATAATCGCAATGAGAATCGTGCAATTCATCTGGGTAAAGAAGATCAACCTCTAAGAAAAATCCGATTTCATCGTTTTCATCTAATTTATGAACGTCTAAATGGCTGATTTCGTTTTGATCCAACCAACGAAAATCGGAATAAGGAAGGGGTTGAGACAATGCGTGTCCGTAAAGATTGTTTGCATCTATATAGAATAAATAAGAGATGGGTGCATCTTTGTCATATCCCTCTACAAGTGAATTGTTGGCCTTTGCATAGCGTTCAGATATAATTGATATCCCACCTCTGGCAGCTCTCTCAAAAAACATGTAAAGATCCACGTCTGTCAAAAGTTCTAAAGATTCACCCGTTTTTTTCATTGCTGCTTCCCACGATAAATCCGGGAGCGACAGAAAATGAGCTGGGTCAAGCTTGTTATATTCGTCACGTAGTGTGCGAAATTGCTGGAATATGTCAGCTAAAAGTGTTACGTCTGTTAAGAGATAAAGATCGTGAAAATCTCCCAAATTTTGACAACCCATTCTCTTCCATATTTCTTGCGCGTATGCATACTCTTCGTCGCTTATGTCTTCTCCTTTGAGGGAAGAGTAAAACTCATGTTTTGACGGTAAAGAAGTTTCCGAAAATTTTTGAAAGTCTGTCATATATTCATAAGGGTAAATTCCTTTTCGCTTTAATATCTCATGATTTTCTGGAAACAAACTTTCTAACAAAGGAAATTTGTCATTGGATTGCACTAATGTGTCTAAACTAGCAGATAGAAACAGACAACTGTCCGAAAAACGAAGATGTTTAATTTGTATTGCTATGTATCGTTCAGTGTTTTGCGGGACAACTTGAATATTCGAATCACCGAAATAAGTCAATGCACGCACAATGAAATGTGAATCATATGATTTAAGATTATGAAAGAAAATAGGCAGCGTCTTCTTAGGTTTGTAAAGCAAATTGCATTTCTGATGTGCTGCTCCGCGATAGATTCCAGTGACGTGACAGTGATCACGTACTTTTATTTCAGAGGGTAGAAAGATCCTTTCACATATGTGACAATGAGTCGCAGATTTGAAATGATCATGAATTTCTAAATTTAATTTCATAGGCTCTGATGTTGCTAATTTTGTTTGTATTTCTTCGTAATCATTTTCTATGTTTTTAAAAAAGTGCTCTATGCAGTCTTCTCCCCTATAAAGCTTATTTTTGAACATGTTCCCTTCATGATCCAAGATGATATAACAGTAACCGCAAGGAATGTGATGCTGAGTTTGTTGTAAGAAACTATATTTGTTTGAAGGAACACATGTTTGTTTCTTTGGCAAAATACATTCAAAATCACCATACATGATCTATGGTACCTTCAATTGATAATCATATCGATTAAATGTCATTTTCGGATTTTTAGGCATCTCTATACATTGAGGTTTATTCAATTGACAGTCTTTCTCATGTTCTTCTAACCTTGCTTTTCCGCGAAACATAGACAAACAGTAGCGACAAACATCACGGTTTTTGTCACTCATCCTGACTAAACAACGAAAATCCAGAATAGCGCAATAATGTCGGTTTTCAAGCAGCAATAAATTAACTTTCCGTTTGCATGACGATTTTGATATATATAAAGGAAAGATTTTTTTTTTTCATATCCATACACGTTTACAGAGAGATCGTTTTGTTTTTCAAATTTTGGAATGTATGTATTCGGAGTTGGGAATGACACTTCGTTTAAATTGAGTTCTCCCATAAACTGCATGTAATATTCATCATCGCTCCGTTTAGCATCAGGATGCAATGCAGCCAAGATAGAAAATATAAAACAAGAATTGTTGTCAGTTTCCACATTGAGGAATGCTTTCTTATTTTTCTTACTTTTTAATAATTTGTCAAGCTTAAATTTACACCCCCCAGACAACGGACGATATTTTCCAAAATGCACATCGCATTTATCAATGGACGAGATAGTCCATCCAGATCCATTTTTTTGAAACGTATCGAATTTGTTCACCAATTTTTCTATCACATCGTCGATAGTCGATGAAATTTCTGTTTTTAATAAAACCAATCTTGTTCCCGAACACAAGTATAATGGCATCGATTCAATCGTTTCCTCAGATTTTTTTCTCTAATGTAACTGCTAAACAAATCAAAAACTTAACTTGATCGAGATTCATCATCACAGTTTCAAAAACGTTTTCTATACTTTTTCTTATTTTTTGAAAATACGTGTAAATATCAGTCGTATCGTGCTTATATGTATAAGAATAACGGTGAAAAAAATTCCTATGAGCTGATACATGTTGTTGGAAAGAACGGTCGTCATTATCTGTTGAACCGATTGTTGTTCCTTCAGTGGGGGGAGGAGAGGAGGGAGCACTTGGTGATAAGCTTTGGAGAATTTGTCTGGAGGTCGATGGCACATTATCAAGGATAATGTCTTTTGAGGAGGATGAAGATGAAGGGGGATGAGAAGGAAGAAACGAGGTCGAACTTGAATTCTGCTGCTCGTTAATGCCCTGTGGTAATACTGAGGTTGATGACAAAGGCTCATGGAGAGTTGAGTGTGAGGGACTTTGATGAACAGCTGCAGCGTGCGCTTGTAATTCCTTCTTGGTACGGAAAGATTGCATGCAAATTAAACAAGTGAAGTTTAACGAAATTCCATTTTGCATCCCGTGTTTTTTCCTGCGGTGAGTCGTTAAATTTTTTTTGTAGCTATACACTCGTCCACATATGTCGCATTTAAACATTTTTTTTTTTTTATCTCTGTGTGAAAGAAAAAAATAATACAAAAAATTATCATCTATTTTTTTTTTTAATTAAATAATGTATTATAATGACATTTATTTATTAATAATTTTTCATTTTATTCTATTTTTGCCCTCCCCTGTTTGTGCAAAAAAAAAAAAAAAGAAATAAAAAAATAAAATAATAATCAACACACATTTTTTTTTTCTTAAATATTTTACTTAATGATTTTATTCACGTAAAGATATACATATGCATCTGGATTAGGGACTGATTTCAGCTCGTTTACAATACGTTTAGGTGACAATCCTTGACATCTTTTTAATATGTAATAAACGCAATAATGTCCACATACGATGCTCGTGTAACTCTGCAAACGTACGTTATTATACCAAAATCGTCTCTTACAGTTCGATAAATAATTCAAAATAGAGAGTTTGTCCAGCATAAGTCCGTAGCTGTCGAAATATTCTCCACGACTTCCAAGCACAATCCAGTGACTGCCTTCGAGATGACACTCGTCCAAATTAACCACCAAAAACTCATCTTTTTGTCAAGGTGCACGAGGTATGTGATTCAGTGGATACACTCCTGCAAACTGTTTGCAACGCGGTTTCAATATTGCATATATTTGTTGAGCATCCATTTTTTTTTTTAATTTTCACAAATCACATTTCGTTCTTTATCGATTTGAAATAAGGAGTCCATTTCGCTGTAAATCATTACGTTAATGTTCTGTGGTAGCTTTTCAGCGAAGCGCATATCGATACGTAGGACACCTTGTCTAATTAACGATATGTGGGAGTCGTCATCGCCGCATTCATCTGGTGTTAAATCGTAGCAGAAGAAAGTATCGCCTGTAAATCCCCAGCGTTTATAACTGATCGTGTTTCCACTGTTATGATACAGCATGCCTAAGCCGACAAAAGTATTGAAGTAAGCTAAAGCATAATTTTTATTTTTGAAGTCCATTTCCAACGGTTTTCCGTCAATTATTTCTCCATCGATCGATAAGGATAAAGAAGAGAGATTATAGTTGTCGAAATGCATGGGATTGTCTTTATATGAACCGTTAAATGCATCGTGTTTTACGAGTCCGATTACGATTCGTGAAGGAATTTGCCCTTGGAAAACGTTATCGATATGAGCAGAAGTCGTCCCTTGAATTACTGTATGAACTTTTACGTCGGTCTTCCTGTATGGATACTTTGCAGATGCTGTATCTAAGGCATGGGAATGAGCGAGTAATATGGTCGGTGATGGCTTTACTTTCTTAACGTATAACAATACATCTTCAAATACGATTACAGGTCCAAGTGGAATCGCTCCTCCACCTTCCAATCCTTTTATTTCGATTGCAAATTCGGGTTTATGAGGAATCAATCTAAATTTGCACGATACGTTGTTCAAAAGGAGTTTATTTTGTAAGCAGGGGTCAACGTGAATTCTTCCGATGAGATCGAGACTCGCACTTTCTGCAGAAGCATTTTGTCTGTCCTCTTTAGTCAACCATAACGATCCGGTTAACATTGAATTTTTCGCATCGTTCCCGTAGTTCAGAAGCGTCTGAATGTAACTCTTATAAGAATAAACGTTGCCAGTGCTAACTTGTTTACCGTTAAGAAATACATCGATCTGCTTAAATAGCATTTGCAACAACAACTTTCGTGGTATGACAGTTTTGTTCTCGTCATTCGTTAAAGGAGTGTTTGCATCCTTTTTAATTTTTACACGAGCATATAATATGGTTTCGGAAAGATTAATGTATTCTTCAGCATTTCCAGGGATAAGAAATTCGATTGTTCCTCCTGATGATAGGGAAGCAACGGGACGATACTCTGCATACCTGGATTTTTCAATGGATGTTTGGGTGGGTGGAACAGAAAACGCATCCAATTCGCTTTTTAAACACGTACACGATGTTGGATGAAGGAACAACATGGTTACGAATGATGAGACGCACTTAAATGTTGATCTTTTTATCGAGAAATTTTTTAAAACAAAGGGGGGATAATTTTTTTTTTTGTTTAATCAAAATATAGTTTTCTCACGAGAGTTTTTTTTCCTCCATTTAATTTTCTTTCCTTTACTTCTAACGTTGTTTTTACGTTTCCGCCCACGCCCCCTTTGAATTCTCGTGTTAACATCGTCAAAAATTTCTTTCCCAGTATCTTGTAATCTTCGTTTGACAGATTCTTTGATGTGTGCTCCTTGAATGACATCACCTACAACTTTTTTCCTACATCAATGACCTTTGGAGCAAAATAATTTGCCGCACTTTTTAAGAATGGCAAAGCAAATTTTCCGAGGGAACTGAAAAGGCTACCAAGTCCACTTCCACGTTGATGAAATCGTCCGTAAAATACAGGTAAGTTACCTCCGGCTTGAGAAATATAATAAGCAGAATATGGCTCGCAGCAATCCGCCCTCATCTTTTCTTTGGTCTGAGATGAACTACGCACACCACGCATCCTGTGTTTGCAAATGGCACTCGCTCTCTCGTGTGCAATCTTAAGTCCAATTCAAGCGTGCGGAAAGAAGTTTTAATCATGGGTAAATAATACAAACGATGAAAGGATACAAAGGTATTCTCACCGTCTTGACCTTCTATATTGACAATCCTCATCAACGGTGCTTTGACATCACCGACGCCAAATTGCGGTGCGACGAGGTCGCTGTATACGTACAAGCTGTCAACCGATTTCAGCGGGTAAGGTCGAACGATTTGACGAGCGAAGAGCTTTAAAGGAAACCCTTTTTCACATAAGAAAAACGGAAATTGTCTGTCTTCGAATCCAAATCTTTTAAGGATCGATTTTCCTAAAAACAATCGCACTTTATGATCAACGTCTAAGTGATTGTAAACGATAAATTTGTGATATCGTTCATCGTAAACCAAGCGTACAACCGCTTTAGCTAATTTTGGATCCTTAAAGCCGTCGGCGTATTCACTGAGTACTTTTTTAATGTCACCGTTAATGGCAAGGCTAAGCTCGTGTAAGCTATTGTAAGTATGAGCTCCGCGAGTGCAATCGAGAGGAATGTCAAATTCTTTTGCTTTTATCAGCGGTTTATTGTATCCGTGAATCATTATACGAGCTTGATCGTCTTCACCATTGGGATGCAAAGTAAATGAGGTGTCTGTAAATTAATTTGGAAAACTTATTTCTGTTAAGGCTGCTTCATATTCTCCGTCCAGCTCGACTTGTTCTGGCAAATAAGTAGGATAGTTTTGAAGTGTATTATCGGGGAACACATTCATAGACGATTTGCTTGGAAGTGGTAAGTAAAAGCTTTCCATTGTCATTCAACTTTTTGTAGTTCTTGTGCGTAAAACGTACCGATGATGGGTTGATTTTGGAGATCGCGTTCTGTATAGGTTGTAATCTTTTGATTTCGATTAACTGCATCGATAAGGAAAATTTCCTCTGTCCACGAAGGCGTGTATCCCCTTTGAAAAGCTTCTTTCTTTACGGAAAGACGAACGCGATCACCCTGCTTAAATCGTGATGTTGTATCGCGAGTTCTTTTTACTTCGATGAATTTGCTCCTCCCACTCTTCCTCACGCTATCACCGAACAGATTCTGAAAGACAAGACGTTTATATGTTTCCATTCGTGCTTCCATCGGCGTCATTTTAATAGATCTGTGATAACTGTGATTGTAGGCATTGACTAAATCAGGCAGAACATGTAAGTTTTTGTATTATTTGCATGCAAGTAACGATGTAAACGGTCTCGCAAAGTACGATGGAATCGCTCGCTGATGCACGCTTTCGTTTCTTCGTTTTTAACAGAATAGTGTTCGACATTGTACTTTCTAAAAACCTTTTCTATGTTGACGTTATAAAATTCCGTACCGTTGTCAGTCCATATTTTTGTCGGCTTTTCAAAAGATAAAACGACGTCGAAGGCAGCAGCGACCGTTCTTCCCAACTTGTTTTGTAAAGGAAAAATTACAGCTCGTTTTGACATCACATCCACTATAGTTAACAGAAAACGAACATTGTCATTGTACCTTGATAGATTAGACACATCTAATAAATCAGCTGACCATATTTCGTCGACGCTGTGCACAATCACGCGATTTCGTGGGAATTTTCTCTTTGCATATTTATGAAGCGTGTAAGTGTCCTTCGTAGATAACCATTTTTTAATTTCATTTAACGTGAAACTCTTATGTGAAGCGACTGCCGCCTTATATAATCGTTTAGCACCTCCGTAACTGCCAGGTGATGATGGGGAAAAATAAATTTGTTCTAAAATATTATTTCTTCTTGAAGACATCCCACTTGAATCGAAAAGGCAGATTGGATTTTCTTCGTACACTTCTTTTCTCGACTTCGTCAGGATCGATTAACGCGTTAATTTCTGTCCATCCCGGTTCGCTCTTGTAAATTGTTTTTTCAGGGTCTTCGCTAACCACGCCCATGAGCAGTCGATCTATTTTCGAACCTGGCACGGGTCGACCGTCATAAATCAAACGTCGATCTTTATCCCATGCCAATCGAATGGAATTTAAGACTTTTTTAACTGGCGACTGATATTTTAGAGGGACACGGTTTAATATTTCTTCGACCTCCGTTTGTCGAGGAAGAGAAGATGCGACATCAGCATCAGAAATAGGAAAATGAGAATGACGTGGTAGGAGATTTACGAATGAAGGCGATTGATGCAAAACAGTCTCGAACCACAATGCAGGCACTGAAAGATTGAAGTATTCTTTGCTTGGACCACGCTCGAAAGAAGTCACCTTGGACGAAAGGAATGAAGATGGAAGGACTTCTTTTTTAATTTCACTGTCATGAGAGACGGTGGCGGTGACAGATGGATCAACATCATCGTTTTCCAACGAGTCTTTCTCTTCTTGAAAAAATTCGTTTTTTAATTTTTGATAATAATTTAAATACCTTTGCAAGGTGAGATTATAGAGTTTAGCTTTGGTTCTATCGTCCAGATCATTCCTCTCTAAAATAATTTTCATTTCATTGTCTAATGCAGACAACGGCTTTTCGAGTGGATGATGAAGGGTTTGAGGTACGAGGACCATTTTTTTGTACATTATTTTCGCGTGAACAGTCCGCTTAATAAGCTTATTAACGGAGGAAGGAGAGCTGTGAAAAATCCACCACCTTTTTGATTAATGATGTTCGTTTTTCTTTTGTGAGAAAACTTTTTCGACGCCAAACACTTCACGACGTGTCGATACGGCTTCAGTTTGTGCATTTGCACGCTCGTTAACGAAATTCGTCCTTTTAATACATTGAGACAACATTCGGAAATGACATTTAAAATATCGGGGCATAAGAGGAGTGATTTTTTAACGTGGTTTTTTATACTTTTACCAGCCAACAGTTGTAAAATGGGAAAATAAGCTTTCACTTTTTTTGACATTTTTTTTTTCCCTTTCTTTCCTCCTTTTCAGTCTCTTTTCAAACAAACGTGCGAATGTGTGTCAAAAATATTGCTTCTGAACTTTAAACGTTCGTATGCGTTAGGTCTTAGATCCAGGAGCAAATGTGAGAAAGGTTTACGAGTGCAATCTTTATATATATTTAATAAATATTGAGCACCCACCCCGATTTGATTACCCAAAATCTTCAGATGATTAACATCACGACACGCACTCATTATAACTAAGATTTGACAGTTCAAACTTACTGTACGCAAATTTTTTTCGAACAGATTATGACACAATAAAACTTGCATTAAATTTTTATGATGACCATCTTTGATCACAATATTCATTAAATCTTTAGAATTTATATTGTGAACTACGTCATCTAGAATTACCAATGTCAAAGGTTGGAGAGTGTCATAAATTTCGATATTGAAATTTCTGATAAACGTGATAGGAATTGGAGAATCACGTCGGAGACGATCATAAGCTGGTTGATCTTCAGAGTAAATAAAGTCGCACTGTTTCGGTGCGGGATTACACAGTTCCATCGAACGCATTATGAACTTCTCAGTAAATGATGTCTTGCCGGAGTTTGTAGCTCCGCAGATTAAAAAATTAGATGGAAATGTAAATCTTGCGTCCATGTTCGTTGTACTAGTTTAAACCAACTGAATCTGTGCGCTCAAAACTTTCATATATAACGAGTGTGTGTCGATTATGAAAAAATAGAGAATAAAAAGTGCTTTTTTTTTTAAATGTTTATATTATCGTTTTCAGAATATACATGAAAATATATTTTTCCCACAAAAATATTATGACAAAAAATAATAAAAAGGTAAAAATTTCATTATTTAAAAATTATCCTCTTAAAAGTTTTTTTTTTTTTAAGACTTGAGGAACTTTACAGACACGTAATTAAAAATCACTTATGAACAAACTTGTGTAACCTTTTTAATTGTTATTCAGTTCTTCTATTTTGTCACTAACAAATTGAATAGAGTCCAAAATGACGCGAAATTGAGAGTCATCCAATAAAATGCTCTTTGTTCCGTCGGATTTCTCCAGCTTAATCATCATGGTCCCATTTTCTTCCACCGAAAAGACAATGAGTTTGCTACTTTCGTACAAATAGCACGGATTCGTTTCCGTCTCAAATTGTTGTAAAATGGATTCTAGTCGAGTTGAAAATGCTTTCCATTCGTTCACTGACAAAGCAATGCCGGACTGCGCTGGTACATATTTACGTGCCGAGAGCACATATTGTTGTACGTTAATTAAGGTATGCTGATTAAATCGATTGACAACCAAAAAAACTTCGTCCCCTAAAGATAATGAGTTCTCGGGCATTAATGGCAGAGGTTCTCGTGAAAAATATGCTTGCGAAGTCATATTTTTATTTCTCGTGTGAACAGATCTAAAAAAGAAGATGTAAAAAAAGGAAGAGAAAAGAAAAATATGCAATCTTCCTTTTTTTTCTGTCTTTCTCTCATAAAATTCTCGAAAACTATTTTTTTTTAAATTATATAAAAAAAGTTAAATAATAAAAATAAAAAATAAAAAAAAAAAACTTACCAGAAAAACTGTGATAAGTGTGATGATGATTTCTTTTCTTTGATCAAAAGCTGCAGACTGAAAAAAACGTTATTTCTTACAAGTATATATACTTAAAAGTTAAAAAAAAAATTATTTAAGATACCCAATGGCGTATCTACATTAACAACAAAACCCCCCAGAGTGATTATTTATTCTTTTTTAATTTTTTATAGTCCATCCCCTTATGTCCTCATTCTTTGTAACCTAATTAAGACCCATTCGCCTTGAGAAGGCATCAACCCCTGGGTCCCTGAGGCTAACAAGAAAGACTTTCTCCTTAATAGCCTCGCTCAGCCCCCCTCTTCTCAATAGAGCTCTCTCATTTCCCTCAATGACCCTGACAGTGGCATAAGCTGAAATATCAGCTTATTTTGAGTTTTATCAATCGGATGAATATTATCAAGAAAAATAATACGAGAGTATCTTTTATACCATGTGAGTATTCTAAAAGAATTCCATCTTATTAAAAAAAACGATAATTTACTAAAAGTGAAAGGCAACCTATTTTTTTTCCTTCTCTCTCTCTCTCTCTCTCTCTCTCTCTCTGTCTTAGCTCATCATGTCAACTAATCAAGAAAATATGAGAAGATGCGTTCCTGTAATTACGTTTTATTTTATTTATTTATTTACTACCATTGATTGTTTTCTTTTTTGTGTTATTTCAAAAACAAACGAATTATCGTGTTAAAAAGTATATATATATTTCGTGTTAATAATTTCTAGCAGAGTAATTGCCGTGTATCATCAAAGAACAATTACAAATTTTTTAGTATCAGTGATATAAAAACACATTAATTGTATAAAGTTTTGGAAGAAAAAAAAATTACTTCATATTCTTATTTTCAAATAAATTTTATTCTCTTTTGGGATGAACAAAAAAAGGTGAATCTGTGTAATAAAAATAAAAATGATTCTTTGGGGAGTTTGTATTATTTTTTTGTCATTTTCACCTCAGTTCTTTTTTCTTTTCATCTTTGTGTGTATTCTGTTCTTCATAACTAAATTATTCTGTGAAACCTTCTTTCCAAGCATCGTACACGGAATAAAATAGATTAAAGTCGTCTACTGTACGAAAACGTTCATCTAAATGCGTATCTCAGTTTATAAATCGTAAAGCAAAATAATTTATGTATAAACAGTTTGGAGACCAATTGCAAATGCTCTTGGTCGACGACATCTCCATTGTCCCAATCATATAAGATTTTGTGACAGTACTGACAAACTGTAATATCACTATAACCAGTGTAAATCAATCCAGAACGAGATAAATGACGGACATCGATGAAATCATGCAGCCAATAGAGGTAAGTGCTTAATCTTTGCGTATATTCCCGGATAAACCTTAAATGTCTCGGTACCCAAAACGAGACCGTTGTTGCATTGATCATCTCGTAACATAAGTCGAATTTGATCAATAAAGAATAATGCACCACACTTTTATAATCTTTTATCATCATTAAAAAAAAAAAATACAAAGTCGGAATAAAGATTTTTTTATATAATGACACTTTTACAACTGGTTATTAATTAATTATTACGATGGTATAAAATTCATTTAAATTCTGAAAAAATTCACTGGGGTAAAAAAAACAACAAAAAAACGGCTGGACCGGCAAACCAATGACAGAAAACGTAATCAGAAACATCATCTAATACTTGGTTAGATACAAAAGAGTTGCTAATTAAATATTCATGCGTAATTACAAGTAATTAATACATCATTAATTGATCTCATTAAACATGTAATTGTATCGAATGATTGGTAATATTCATCGAAAAAGTCGTATTTTTCATAAATATTTATCTTTGAGAAAAAAAAAGGGTCGGAGCGCCATCTAGTGACAAAAAATGTAACTAAAACGTGTAATACAAAATGGGACTGAAAACGACATCAAAAAAACTGGAGTGCCATCTAGTGGCAGAAAATGTAACTAAAACGTGTGATACGAAATGAAACTGAAAACGACATCAAAAAAGGTTGGAGTGCCATCTAGCGGCAAAAAATGTAACTAAAACGTCAGCTAATCATTATTATGAAAAAAAAAAGTTGCAAATTAACTATTCAAGCAAAATTGCATGTAATTAAAAGGATCATCATTAATACTCGTCATTAAATAAAAACATCTGATTATATCGATTTTGAAGATGATGGGATGTATTAACAGTTCATTGATTTTGAAGATAATGGGTATAATTGAGTACGAAACTAAATACAACTATTCATATCGATTTTGAAGATGATGGGTAGTGACTGGATACGAAACTAGAAACTTATTTTTCATAAATATTTATC